>PVHP010002091.1:43628-95405 GCA_004024765.1 Zapus hudsonius
CCTGTCTTGTTCCTGAGTTGAGGGGGAACTCCTTGAGTCGTTCCCCATTGAGGATGATTTGTGCTTTAGGAGATCTGTATATTGACTTTATCATGTTGAGGTATAGGCCATCTATGCCTATTCTTTCCAGGGTTTTGAACATGAAGTGGTGTTGAATTTTGTCAAAAGCCTTCTCAGCATCAATTGAGATGACCATGTGATTTTTGCGGATGAGTTTGTTAATGTGGTGGATTATATTTATTTATTTATTTATTTTTATTTATTTATTTATTTTTTGGTTTTTTTGAGGTAGGGTCTCGCTCTAGTCGAGGCTGACCTGGAATTCACTCTGCAGTCTCAGGGTGGCCTCGAACTCATGGCAATCCTCCTACCTCTGCCTCCTGAGTGCTGGGATTAAAGGCGTGTGCCACCACGCCCGGCTTATATTTATTGATTTCTGTATGTTAAACCATCCCTGCATCCCTGGGATGAAGCCAACTTGGTCAGGGTGAATTATAGTCTTGATGTGGGTTTGTATTTGGTTTGTTAGGACTTTGTTTAGTATTTTTACATCCAAGTTCATCAGGAACATGGGTCTGTAGTTTTCTTTTCTTGTTACATCCTTGCCTGGTTTGGAAATTAGGGTGATGGTAGCTTCATAGAGGGAGTTTGGGAGCCTGCCCTCTTTTTCTATGTCCCTGACTAGCTTCAAAAAGAGGGGTTTCAATTCTGTGATGAAGGTTTGGTAGAATTCGGCTGAGAAACCATCTGGACCTGGGCTTTTCCGTTTGGAGAGGTTCTTGATTACCGATTGAATCTCTGTGATTGTTATCGGGTTATTTAGGATCTTTATCTGTTCTGGACTGAGCTTTGGTAGATGGTAGGTATCCAGGAATTTATCTGTTTCTTCCAGGTTCTCTAATTTTGTGGAATAGAGGTTCTGGAAATATGACCTGATGATACTTCCAATCTCTTTGGGATCTGTTGTGATCTCACCCTTGTCATTTTGTATTTTGTTAATTTGGGCCCTCTCTGTTTTTTGTTTGATTAAATTGGCCAGGGGTTTGTCAATCTTATTGACTTTTTCAAAGAACCAACTTTTTGATTTGCCTATTTTTTAAATTGCTTTCTTTGTTTCCGAGTCATTAATCTCTGCTCTGATCTTAATTATTTCCTTGAGTCTTGAGCTCCTAGGGTTGGATTTTTCCATCTGTTCTAATTACCTTAGCTGGGAGGAAAGCTCATTGATTTGAGACCTCTCTGTCTTCATTATGAAGGCATTTAGTGCAATGAATTTCCCCCTTAGGACTGCCTTCACTGTGTCCCACAAGTTCTGAAAGGTTGTGTCTTCATTATCATTTTTTTCTAGGAAATTCTGGATTTTCTGTCTGATTTCTTGTTTGATCCATTCATTGTTCAGGAGCGAGTTGTTCAGTTGCCAATATCTGTTGAAATTTTTGGATCCTCTCCCATTGTGAATTTCTAGCTTTAATGTGTTGTGGTCTGATATGATGCAGGGGATTACATTGATCATCCTAAATTTGTTGAGGGATGATTTATGGCCCAGTACATGGTCAATTTTGGAAAAGGTTTCATTTGGTGCTGAGAAGAATGTGTAATCTGTGTCCTTGGGATGGAATGTTCTATAAATGTCTGTCATCCCAAGTTTGTCTATTGTGCTATTTAGCTGCTTTATTTCCTTGCTTGTCTTTTGTTTGGACAATCTGTCTATTGATGACAGTGGAGTGTTAAAGTCTCCTACTATGATGGTATTTACATCTATCTATATCTGCTTTGCTTTTTAGTAATTTATGTTTAATAAACTGAGGGGCCCTTGCATTTGGTGCATACATATTTACTATAGTGATGTCTTCTTCTTATATCGTTCCCTTGATGAGTAGGAAGTGGCCATCATCATCCTTTTTTATTGATTTCAGTTTAAAGTCTATTTTGTCAGATATTAGAGTAGCTACACCCACTTTTTTATTATTCCCACATGCCTGGAAAATTGCTTTCCACCTTTTTACTCTCAGTAGGTTGCTGTCTTTAGCGATAAGGTGTGTTTCTTGAAGGCAACAGATGGAAGGGTCCATTTTCCTGATCCAACCCGCGATCCTGTGTCTTTTTGTAGGAGAGTTGAGTCCATTTTCATTCAAAGTTATAACTGTGAGGTTTGCTTTAAACCCTGCCATGTTGAAGCGAATATGGAGGTTGGTATCTGAGCTGTTGTTGTTATCTCTTTGGTGTTACCTTCTTTGTTCTCTGTTCCTTTCCTGAGGTCTGATGTTTGTCTCCTATACATGTGATATTTGGTGAAATATCTTCTGAAGGCTTGGCTTTGTGTTCAAGTAATTGTAGAGCTGGTTAATTTCATAGAATACTTTCATTTCTCCATTTATTATGATGGATAACTTTGCTGGGTACAGTAGTCTAGGTTGGAATCCGTACTTCTTTAGGCCTAGGATTGCTTTGTTCCAAACTCTTCTAGCTTTTAAAGTTTCTATGGAGAAGTCTGAGGTGATTCTGATGGGTTTTCCTTTATAGGTGAGTTTCCTTTCTCTTGTTGCTCTAAGGACTCTCTCTTTATCCTCAATGCTTGGCATTGTAACTAAGATATGCCTTGGGGTGTTTCTCCTTTGGTCCAATTTGTTTGGAGTCCTCCATATCTTTTTTAGATATACAGGATTACCTCTTGCCAAGTATGGAAAGTTTTCTTGAATAATTCTGTTGAAATATTTTTGTGCTCCTCGTTTGGTTTCCTTCTCCTTCCAAGATCCCCATGATCCTGAGGTTAGGTCTTTTTATGGTATCCCACATTTCCCTTGAGTCTTTTTCACTTGCTCTTTTGAATTTTGTCAAGGTTCTGATTTCCCTTGAATTCTCCTCTGTTCTGTCTTCCATGTGTGAGGTTCTGTTTTCCCAGTGATTAATCCTGTTGGTAAGAGATTCTAGGGATGCTCTTATTATTTCAATATGGTTTTTATTTTCTGCAACTTCTTTTTTGTTTGCTTCTATCATCCTGTTGAGATGTGATTTCATTTCAAGGTTTGATTTAATTACTTCTTCCTGACAGTCATTCTTATATTTACAGATGTCTTCGCTTAACTTGGAAAGCTGGTTTTTGATACCTTCAGTTTGCTGGCTTGCCTTTAGTTCTGATATGTCTCTGAGGCAGTCCATTTGGTTCTCCTCTATTATATTAAGCCTGATGACAAAGCTAATGAGCTGGCTTTGTATCCTTTCAATTCGTTGGTCTATCTTTTCTTGCATGACTAACAATAAGTTCTCCTTAGGATCTGTGCCAGTATGATCGGGGCTTAGTGTTGTGTCATCCTGGGCCTGCCTCTGCTCTCTCTCTCTTTAGAGGTATTATTGTTGTCATTTGGAGTGGTTTCCTCAGCTGGTGTAATATTCTTGTGTTGAGGTCTGCCCATTTCAATTCCACTTGAGGTGGTTGGAGGAATGCCTTTGCGATATCTGCAGGGGTTGGCGGGTGTGGGAGAATGGGGCTGTAGGGGTCGGCAGTTGTGTGGGACAGCAGGGGGCAGTGGGCACTGGGGCAGGTGCAGGGGTCAGGGCTGTGGGGGTTGGTGGTCGTGGGGGGGGGTAGCGGACGCCCAGAGGTCACAGGTACAGGGTGTGGGGCCACCATGGTGGGCAGGCTAGGGGAGCAGGCCTGCAGGGCTCAGCGGGGCCAGGGGATGGGGTTGGCATGGGTAGGGGCAGAAGGGGGGGTGAGGCCGCTGAGATCCCTGTTACTGGTGTTGCTGGGTTCTCTGGGCGCATAGAGAGGGGCTGATGGGTTCCTCAGGAGCAGAAATGGAGTGGGACAGACGCGTTGGAGGCCGGAGGCCAGGGGAGGGGCTACGTGGGAGCCCCCGTCCCTGTGTGCCAATGAAAGAGAAAGAATAGAGGAAAAAAAAACCAAGTAAACAAGGAAACAGACTAGCAAGGGGGTGAGGGGGGTGGGGCAGACGCGCTGGAGGGGGGAGGGGCTATGTACAGTCGGTGATGGAAAAAAATAATACTAATAGAAAAATAAAATAAAATAAAAGGAAAAAAAAGTTGAAAAATAAAGAAGCACAAGGGCCCGGGAGGGATGGGAAAGACAGAGGGCGGGAGGGTCAGGGAAGAAACCCAAGGGAAGCCGGCTGAGGCTGAAGTAAAGCCTCAGGCGGCCGGCAGGCTGAAGTCGCTGGCTTCTGAGGACTCACTGCCTCCATTGAGTGCTGGTCCTCAATGCTGGCTTCCAGTCGTGAGGATGCTGTGCCGGGAGGTGTCTGGAGCTCAGAGCGTGGTTGCAGCTTGTGGCCATGATCTGGATCCTTGCTGAAAACCCTGACCCTTGTTTCCCGAGGGACACGGCGTGTCTGCTAGTCAGCCATCTTGCCTGAGTCGAGGACAGGAAATCTTAAAGTTCTTCCTCCCATGATCCCTTGTCACCTAAGAAATGTTTTTGCAAGTATATATTTACATATATATTTGGCATACAAATTAAACATTTGTTGATAATAAATCATAAAAATTGACTTTAAAACAATGATTGGTATAGATATAATTTTGCCATTTGTTAATGAAAGAAAATTTACATATTAATAAGATGGCTATGCCTACCTGCTCTTTAAAGAACTACCCTTGGCTCAGAAAAGATTTGATGCTGCTAGACCTAGAACATCTGCCATAATTTTCAGAGTTCATTTATATTTTGATCTTATAATCACCCATTCTGGGAATCTCACTTTCCATAAATATGTAATACAAAATAGAGCAGGATTATGTTTAGGGCAATTTCAAAAATAGTTAGAAATTCTGTTTTAATGCCAATCCAAAATTCACTTAAAAATTTTCTATGAAGCCCACCTCAAGCTATAATTTTTAAATGCTAACACATGATGTAAAAAATATTGCAAATCTTACTTCTTATAATTAAACCACTATGTTTCTATCTCAGAGCAGAAAACGTTATTTGTATAGTAAAACACATCTGAATTTATAACACGTCCTCTTCTCAGAGCTGAGCCTGGCTGTTGGAGGGAGCATTTGTTGGTGTCCCGTGAAATGACAGCATGTGTTCAATACAAGACCCAAGACAGCCCTGCGTTGCAACCCCAGTGAAAACTGTCTTAAATGACTTGGGTTCCTGACATATTTGATTTTAAATTAATTTCTGGCCACTGTGTATCTGAAACCTTATACTTTTGCCAATTACTTTACAACCCGTATATTAAGTTGCGTGACCCCCACGATCCCCATAGAGGGTTATGAGCCACAGTTTAAGAGGCTGTGCAGCACACTGTAGCATTAGGAGATAGATGTAGGTTCCAGTGCTTATGGGGAAAGTCCCAAAGGTGAGAGATTTACATGTCAAGGGAGTTTTCAGAGATCTGCAGTTTTGCGTTTTCTAGGCCCTTGTTAGTACATGTGTATTAAAGGATTGACCAAAGTAAAGGAAGGAAATATCTGGAAGGATTACATGTAACACTGCTGCCTGGTGCTTGCTTAGGGCTAGACACGGTGCTTGTTTCCATCAGTCAAGCTTGAAAACCCCATGATTCATGAACCATTGGACAGAGTACACGGAAGGGTCTTGTCTCAGGGGGGGAAAATAATTAGCCCTACACTGCACACTACTCCACCCCCATCTCACACACGTCACTGAGCTTCCTCCTCAAGCAAAGCCCGAGAATATTTACAGGAAAAGAGGAATGTCTAGCACCCAACAGGAACAATTCAAACTATTTGACATATAATTTTTTTTAATCAGGTGTATAATGAAGCAGGAAAATACTGGCCCTTTTATTCCATTTCGCTAGTTTACTTGTCTATTATTCTGCTAATATCTCATTAACTTCATGATTTATTTTAAAGCTGACAGAATGCAAGAGAAGTGAACCAGTAAGATAGAGTGAAAGAACCAGGAAACTTCCAAGCTCTAGAAGCATTGTATATCATAGTTGGCATTTCAGACCACTGGGAAAATAAAGACTATTTAGTAAATGGTGCTAACATAAATAGCCAAATGAAAAAAATGACAGAATTGTAACTTTATCTCATGTAATCAAAAATGTGTGTGTGTGAGTAGGTTGATTCTTAGAATGCCAAATCAAAACTTTGGAAGAAAACAAACTCTTTTTACTTGTTTTATTTTTAAAACATTTTTTGAGAGAGAGAGAAAGAGAGAGAGAGAGAGAGAGAGAGAGAGAGAGAGAGAGAGAGAGAGAGAGAGAGAGAGAGAGAGACTTTCAGTGCCTCATGCTACTGCAGATCCTGGGGAATCGAACCTGGTGGACTGGCATGCTTACAAGTAAGCACCTTCAGCTGCTGAGCTACCTCTGCATCCTCCAAAGAATCTTTTGTAATTTGGGGTAAAAAGATATTTCTTAACACAAAAATCCTAAATTCTAAATTTGATTATGCTATAATTTAAAACTTCTGCTAGCCAAAAGTTATCACAAAAAAAGAAGCAAGCTCCAGCCGGGGAAGGTTATCTTCTACACATATAATTGCCGAAGGATTAGCACTTAGGACAACTCAAGAATCTAAAAAATAAAGGCAAACCATCGAACTTTGGAAAATGGAATGGAAAGATAAATAGCTTGCAGAAGCGGAAGATGTTCATCTACCCTGATTAACCAATTGGATACACAAAAGAGAGAGAGCCATAATTTCAAATTCATCAAAGTTAAAGAATCAATAAACACCCAAATTTTGAAAAGCAGAGAGATAGCACTGCTTTCCGGGAGAAGATAATAGCACCATTGTTCAGAGAAAGTTGGTAACAGCTTGTCAAGTTGAAAGCTACACAGTCTGGCCCAGGGTCTCCATTTCCTAATATGAGCTCTGCAGAGATACACCCGCGCGTACACACACAGACACACACACACACACACACACACACACACACACACACACACACACGAATAAAGAGGCTGGCAAGAGTACTCACGCATCACTTCTACATGCTCCTCCTCTCAAACATTCTCCAAAGAGAAAAACAAACAGGATACTTGGTAATGAAATTGAAAACTATTCACACAAGGAAATGATAGCAATGAAAAATTAAACCAGAGTTACAGTGTTCACCATAGGTGAACATATACACCTATATACACATAGGTGAATATACACACACATATATATGCATATATATATATGTATTTCATCTATCTACATATATCTCTGTCTCTGTCTGTATCTGTATCTATATCTATACCTATCTATATCTATCATCTCTATCTATCTATATATCTCTATCTATATCATCTATATCTATATGGAGAGGAAGAGAGAGAAGAGCACTAATCTTTGCAGAGTCTATAACTGTTCACAGCGATTATCTACATCTTGTGGAACTGAGCACTAATATTATTTGGTAAATTGCTTTCCATAATTCAGGGCACCGTTCAGCTTAGTGTCATGTGATTTATACTAGACAGTTACCTGTAACTGGAAGCGAGGAGGAGGATCTTCAAGAACTTACAGGAGCTCTGCTCAGCTGCCAATAACCCTTTTTGACCCTTCTATCTTTTCCCTTCTTGCAGTGAGCAGTGAGGACACAGGGGTTGATACTCTCACAGCTACCTTTGGACTAGAAGGGGAGCTGGAAAATGGAAGCATGTGTACAGATGAGACAGAAGCCCGGTGCCCAAGTACCACCATGGAGACTCTGATGGCCCCAGGCTGCTTCATGCGATGGAGGAGTCCACTTGCACCTCATTTTAACTGCTATCATTTTGTTGTTTTCGGTCACATCTATTTGTTCCCGTATACATTTGGTACAGATGCCCATAATACGCAGATGTAAGTAGAGTCTAAAAGTTTGCAAAGCACGCGCCCCCTCCCAAGCAAAAGCAGGAGCTCACAGTGGTAAACCACAGAGGGGGGAGGGCAAGGAAGAAGCATTTACAACATGCACTGCATGTTTTGCTTTATGCCTCTTCATAGATCTTAAGTACTTGTGCAATACTATCTAAGACTTCAAAACAGAGGAAGCCTCTCTAGCTGGGGAAGCTTAAAGTAAGTGGAGCCACCCTCCTGACTCTACTTCCACCCACCCTTCAAGTCTCCTTCCTCCTGGTGACCTGGGCAGAGTGAACAGAAATCAACCTGATTCTCTTCACTCTTCCTCGATGGACAGAAACAGCCACCCACTTATTCCCTCTCTGCCTCGCCTTGCCTCTCACAGATGCTCAGAGGTGTCCAGAAGCCTGCTTTTGGCTTAAAGGTCCTTCTCTTGTCTGCAGTTTTAGAGACAAAGAGGAGAGACAGCAAAGGCCTCTTCCTCTCTGGAATAGTCTGGACTTATCATGGTTTGATCCAAGTGTCCCCCACAAAAATATGAATGTGTTCCGGGTGATCTATCCTCAGCTGATGGCAGTTTGGGTTTTACAACCTCACTGGTGCTGCGTTGTCGGGGGCGGGTTTATGGGGTTATAAGCCAGCTTCCCCTTGCCAGTGTTTGGCACACCTTCCTGCTGCTGCCTGCAGTGCTGTGGCAGAGGTGATGTCCAACCCTCTGCTCATGCCATCGTTTTTCCTGCCAGGATGGAGCCTCCCCTCAAGTCCCTAAGCCTAATAAACCCATTCCTCCATCAGCTGCTTTTGCTTGGGTTCTTTCTGCACAGCAACTAGAAGCTGATTGCAATAGGACTACAGGGTGATTCTTCTCCATTTCGCAGGCCATGGAGATTTCTTGGGTGGGATGGCATGGTGGCAAAGGGCTGCAGAGGTGGAGCCAAGCTGTGCAGCTGGCTGTGGGGCTGGGCACCTTGGGCTGTGGTCTCCCCTCATGCTGAGAGGATGTCAAATCTGTTGGGCATTTAGGAATGTGCCAAGAGCAGAGTGGCTTCTACGGTGACAGGGAACAGCTTTCCTCCGCAGGGTTTCATGGATGGGCTGATGGGATCAGACAGTGTGCTTTCTTAGAAGACGTTATAGACACAACCACTTATATAAAGATGAAAGTAATGTTTTGGGGAAAATGCCAAGTTGCAGATCTGAGGTGGAGAAGATATTCCATTAACCTTGTATCTACTAGGCCGTCTCATCTATTAATTTCAAATGATAAAGGGATGTCAGATAAAGCCGATTAGCATAAAACACTCTTAGTCAGCATTGGGAAACCTTCAACAAACAGCAACAAGAAGGAAGGACATTTGGGAATGGAGCTTTTCCAAGGGATCATTAAAAGTGATGGTGTCTTCACTTGCTTTCATCTTGTGTACTCTACGTGCTAAGTCCTAAGGCAGTCACTAAGTGATTTTCTTAATCCATTCTCCTCCCTGTCTTTTCTCTCCATTATGATTTTGCCCTGGCTTTCTGGCAGCAAAGAGAAATGGTAACATAGCATTTTGGGGGAAGGAGTCATGATACCAACAGATATCCTGCATGACTTGGAGTTCCTTCTTCTGCTGGGAGCCTGCTACTTGGAAATTTCTGATGCATGTGCAGTGATGGGATTTTCATTGGGGTTAATTCATCAGAGAAGAGTGAGGGCTGAGGCACTGTGGGGGTGAACACTGTGGCCTCACCACATGGGCTCAACCCAACACTAATGTCGAGAGAACAGAGCCTGGGGGTGAGCATCTATGTTTCCTGCTTAGTCAGATGCACTCTTATTCCTTATCATGACTCCTGTATCCACACAGCTCAGTTATTGCAATGGTGATTGTTGTGGTCAGCTTTCTAGTTGCTGCGCAGAAAGAACCCGAGCAAAGTGGCTTGTGGAGGAATGGGTTTATTTGGCTTATGGACTCGAGGGGAGACTCCATCCTGGCAGGGAAAACGATGGCATGAGCAGAGGGCTGGACATCACCTCTGCCACAGCACTGCAAACAGCGGCAGGAAGGTGTGCCAAATACTGGCAAGGGGGAGCTGGCTTATAACCCCATAAGCCTGCCCCTGACAACACAGCTTCATCGAGGTTGTAAAACCCAAACTGCCAATAGCTGAGGATCGATCTATCAGAACACATTCACTTGTTTGTGG
The DNA here is from genome assembly GCA_004024765.1 of Zapus hudsonius. NCBI lineage: Eukaryota > Metazoa > Chordata > Mammalia > Rodentia > Dipodidae > Zapus > Zapus hudsonius. Next base: position 53,595 of record PVHP010002091.1, read on the forward strand.
GGGACACCTGGATCAAACCATGACAGTGATGCTCTTTCCTAAACACACATCTGGGTATTCTGCTGCAGGTAAAGCTTTATAGGTTCACCTTGTGCTTGGCTCTGAGCAGATCGACATTCACAGGAATTATTGAAGGCATGGGAATTTCTGTTGCTATGAGGAACTTGGATGGGAGGGCCATGTCTTGCTCCTCTCCATCTTTCCAGTGCTTGGCATATGGTGGGTGCTTAAGAAATTTCTGAGTGAATGAAGGAACATCCATCAGACAATCAAGTAATGAGTTATAGTAGCGTATGGAGTAATTATGAAAGATTGATACCACCACAGGAACTGTGAGAAGACAATGGTATTATTCTAGCATTTAAGAGTGTTTAGTATGCATGAGGGGTTTGCCTTGGTGCAATATCCAATCTATCACAAGCATAAGTATTTGTGTGAGTTAAGGCAATGTTTCCTACTCTAACAAACTTCACAATATACAATAGCTTGAGTGCAATAGAACTTTTCACTAGGCAGGTAAGTGGAGATCCTGGGGTCTCAGGTTCCATCTATCTACTGTTGCCTCATTTCTGAAGTATAGGATGTTTTGGACACTGGCTAAAATAAATCTGGGAAGACTCACATTAACAGACCTTGACAAACATCACTTCCACCTGCATTTCACTGAAATCCAAAATATCCCACATTGATGCAACAGGAGCCAGGAATGCAGTTCCTACCCAGGCAGCCACTTCACAGAATTAGTTAATACTATGGAAGGGAGCAAGGATGTCCATCCTGAGTCTGCTTCATTTTGGACTTGAAGAGACTAACTCATCAGAAATAACCCAGCAACATGCCCGAGATCAGAGCGGGGAAGCTCATGTACTCCTTGAAAACAGTCCCTACCCTTTAAGTTACTGTATAGTATTGAGTATTTACTTCGTGTTATTACAGATACTTACTGCTATAAATCAGATACTACTAGATATGATTGGAGAAAACAGTGGAGGCCAAATTTAAGTAAAAGTTAAAAATAAAGAGTTGGGGAGATGGCTCAACAGTTAAAGGTGCTTGATTGTCAAGCCTATTAGCCTATATTTGATTCCCCAGTGCCCATGTAAAGCCAGATGATGCACAAAGTGACACATGCATCTGGAGTACATTTATAGTAGCAAGAAGCCCTGGTACACCTATTCTCTCTATCTATCTATCTCTCTCTCTGTAAATAAATTAAAAAATAGTAAAAGCCTTCCTCACCCTAGCAACTTCTCCATTGTTCTTTTGTGTAAGGTCAGTTTTGCCACCAACACTGGGGCACTTTGAATTGAAATAGTCAAATCCAAGGTCCAAGGCTAATGTCCTATGACACCTCACACAGACATCCAGGTGTATCTGAATGTACCAGAAGAAATGCTGATGTGTCCCCCACACCAGTGCAGAGAGAAGACCAAGAACGTGCTGGGAGGGTGGTTGAGGCGATGCATAGATTCTGGACTTGGAAGATTTCTGTCTGAGTTGGACAACAACTTCCTGTCTCCCAGCTGAAAGGTAGAATATGCTATTAAATAGGAAGCAGAAAGAAAAATGAAGAGGCCATTCATGAGGGATTTAGCTGTGTGAACACATGCTGGGGGTATGATAAGTAAGAAGGGGTCTTGTTAAGCAGAGAGAGGTGCAGCGCACCACCCACAGACCCTGTCCTCTGGTTCTTTCCAGTCATGAGTGGAAGCATGTGCATCCTGGCTAAGGGAAAGGCCGAGGAGGGAGGAGAGAACAAGCTCGTATGTTCTATGGGGAGGAGGACCTCCATGCTTTTTCATTAGGCTTAGAAAAAACGGGGGGTGGAGGGGAGCAAATCCACTCAGCCTACTCGTCCTGGCTGAAAACTTGGCCTGGGAAGGGGCTGGTGGCAGGTGGGAATGTGCCAACAAATCCAGTAGTGACCTTCATGGGGCATGCCTTCCCCAGCATCTCAAAGGGAGGGCTGCATTTCCCTGCCTCTACATTCTCAACCCAATGGCCTTTCCTTCCTGACCAATACGAGTTTCTCCTTGGTGACTGTCCTCTCCTTGTCTAGTGGTATCTGGCCCAAAGCCCTCCTAAAACATGTGTGGGCAATTTGGAGATTCTGATGAGAAACTTAACATCTGCTTTGTGCCAAATGACCCCATCCATCTGAATCCTGTTTGTGAGCATCTGAGAATTCCAGAGTGGGCCTGTGGGAAATGCAGATTCCTCAGCCCAGGATGCAGGGCAAGTGCTCCTACAGACACCAGAACCAATGCAGAGCCAGGGATGACTCCTGGGAGGGACCTCAGGCTGTGAGAGCACCCAGTAAGGAGGGAATAGTGGCTCCTTTGTCTCAGGAGCCCATGCTGTCTCTGACCTGAGGCAGTGTGGTCTAGCAGAAGGTGAGCATTCCCCACCCCATGGGGAATTAAGGTCAAGTCTCCTCTCTTTTCCCAAACCAAGTTTTCTCCTTTCTCTATGAGAACCAAAGAAGACAGCTTCTAAAAATATCTCCTACCGTGATTCCCACTTAAAAGGTACTCAATTAATGGTAATTTAAGTACTATCTTTACACTATCATTTCATTTAAAAGCCCTGAATTGGGGCTGATTGAACTAGAGAGGGATGATAGATGGTTAAGGAGGGGGTATTGTCATGGCTTAGGTTTCATTCCTCACTTGCAGATACTTAATATCCATAGGGTTGAGGGAGAGGGATTATCTCACCCAGTTGCCATCAGTGAGAGACGGAACTGTGCAAAACATGTGATTGTGTGTAGGTTCTTTCCGTGGGAAGGTTTCTGGTAACAGAGGGGCCGCGTGGCTGGTTCTCTGTATTTGTGGAGTTTCTAGGTCCATAGTGTGCAAATACCCTTCACTCAAGACCTAAAAGCTATTCCCAGTGATCTGACTGCCAACATGAGTTAATGGGCATTCCCTTCTAATCACGAGGGAAGGTGAACAAGATAACAAAATTAATTTATTTTAGAGTTTTTATTTAAAAATACATAGTTATTTATTTGGATGTATGTGGGGGGGGGAGGGGAGTACACCAGGTTTCTCTCACCACTGCAAACAAAAGCCAGATGCTGCTACAAGTTTTTGTGTCTGGCTTATGTGAACAGGCTAGGAATTGAACCTTAGCTGGCAGGCTTTGCAAGCAAGTGCCTATAACCTCTGAGCCATCTTCCCAGTCCCTTAGGGTATTTCTTCACACACATTTCTTAAAGCTTTGGTGTTGTAACTTATTGGCTTTTGAGTTTGAACAGAAAGCACAGTGGGTGATGGAGGAGACAACGATTACAGCAAGATCAGAAGCAGCTGGCTGAGAGGTATAATGGCTCACAATGCTGTTCACTCTCCAGCTCAGGACTTTTCTATTACAATGCAGACTTTTGTCCCCTAGTCTGTACCTTAATGGTCTCCTCATTCAAGTGATTAAGTCACTTTTTTTGTTGTTGCTTTTTATTTGCATCTATGAGTAATGTTTTTTAAAATTATATATACACATATATGCATATATATATTATAACAAGTTCACCACTATTTTCCCCTCACTCCAACTCCCATTATCCTGGGGGCCCTCCTCAGTGAGGTTATGGTAGTCATTGTGGGGACATTAATGCTTCTGACAGTCCCTTAGGGGTAGCAGGGCATTGTGCCTCAGGGTATATAGCCTCTTATAATCTTTCCACCCACTCTCCTGCAAAGTTCCCTGAGCCACAGTAGGCCTGTTGACAGTCGATTTAGTGTTGAGTTCTTTGTAGCCTCTGGATTTCTGCTTTCATAGGTTTTACTTATTCTGTGTCTGTCTCTATCACCCTGGGGCTGGTTGTCAGGCTAGCAGTGAGTGTAGCATTCATGATGCCTCTTCCTCAGCAATTTCTCCTAGGCCCTGGCAGATGTGGTCATGGAGAAAAATCTCTTTGTGGGCAGTTGGCAGTCTCCTTGTCTTATCAATGGTTCTAGTTTCTCCTCTAATTTCTCTGCTTTTTGTAAAATAAAACAGATTCTCCAGTTAAAGGGGGTATGCAAAGTTGTTTAGGGGATTTTTGATGTGCCAGCCCACTCTTTCCTTTCCATGGTATTCCCTCTTGGTTTTCAGTACCAGATATGAGTTCCCTCCCACTGGGTGGGTCTTGAGTCCATAGAACAGTGTAGAGGCTACCAGTCACTATTGCACGTGTGTATATCTCATCCAGCTGGTTGATTTCATAGTCTGCAGGGTCCCCTGCTTATTCATTGTCCTCCAGCTGCTCTTATAGGCCTCTCCAGCACTATGAATGAGGACTAGCTTCCCTTTCAGTCCCAGCATGGTATTCTAATGTCCTGAGCCTGCAGCCTATGGTGTCTTTAGCCATAATGTCTTACCTTTAAGCACTAGCAGGTAATCAAGTGTTTTGGCAAAGGCCTATGTGGATTTTGGGGACTTCATGGATTGCCCTAGCCAATGTCTCACTGTGGGAGGTAACCCAATTCTGGGCCTTGGACTTACCAGCCAGAGTCCATGGTTGTAAGGGTAAACTTGATGCACCTTCTGTCCAGACTGTCAACCTCCCCCACTTTATTGGTGTTTTTATCTTGCTAGTCAGAGTGAGGGTTTCCATGGAACTGATTCTTAATACTACCTTAATTTTTGTGTAATTCCATGACAACCATCCCCACCCTCTACATCCCCCCAATCTTCACCCACCCTTGACACTGACTCTCCCTCAATCTGTTGGGAAACCCCTCCTCTCTCCCCACCCCATTTCTTCTCTTTGCTGGTCTCACTCTAGTTTTCTGCCCAAATTCCTGGTGTTAACTCGTTTGTATTCATCTCCACTTGATCCCAGTTAGGAACCTCAGATAAGAGAGTACATGTGGCGTTTGTCTTTCTGTGTCTGTGTGACCTCACTTAGAATGATTTTTTTCCCCAACTCCATCCATTTTCCTGCAACTTTCATTGTTTTATTTTTCCTTGCAGCTGTGTAGACTTCCATTGTGTAAACGTACTACATCTTCCTTATCCATTCATCAGTTGATGGGCATCTCATTGATTCCAGTGCCTGGCTATTGCGAATAGAGCTGAAACAAACATGGTTGAGCAGGTATCTCTGTAGTAAAGAGTAGAGTCCTTAGGAAATATGCCTAGGAGTGGTAGAGCTGGATCAAATGGTAGATCTATTTCCATCATTTTTCCAGAGTCTCCATATTGATTTCCGTATTATCAGGGATAATTTTGCTAGGTATAGTAGTTTGGGTTGGCAGCCATGGTCATTTCACTTTTGAAATAGTCCATTCCAGGTTCTTCTGGCTTTAAGAGTTTCCATTGAAAAGTCTGAGGTAATTCTGATGGATTTACCCCTGTATGTAATGAGCTGATTTTCTACTACAACTTTCAGTACTCTCTCCTCAGCTGACTCACAAGTCCAGCTTGCAGCTAGACTTCATCTCCTTCCCAGGCTGAAGCTGCCTCCAAATGGCAACCAGCCCTGGTGTGCATCTTATCTGCTCCACCAACTCACAATGAGGTTACTCATTTTATATGTCACAGTTTTTGCCAGAAAAATTTCCGCAATTTTGAGGGGTCTGATTCTTAAGCTTATTTGAAAGACCCCGTTATAGAAATATGGGGAAAGATTTGCTTGAGAGACACCATGGTCCCTTTAACTATTTGGCAAAGACACTTAAAGCTCTGTGAACATCAGTGTGAGCACATATAAATTAGCAGTGACATTTTTTGCTTATATAAAGATTAAGGAACATGGACACCAAGGATCTAACTAACAGTGCCTGGCATATGATAGAACTCCACAGCCTAGGCCGACATCACAAGAGTGTTGCAAATTAAGTGTGTGAGTACATGGAGGCTTCCTTCAGTTCAGTGTGCAGACGAGTCAAGATACTGTGCCGACATAAGGATAGTGATTCTCTGTGGTCTGGGCTGGGACCTGAGATTCTGCATCTCTAACAAGCTCCCAGGGGCTGCTGCTCATCTGAGACCCCTATTCAATAGTAAAGAAATCAGGAAGTTAGTGTTGAGAGATGAACTTGGCCATGCAGCTCCTTGGGAGAGGTTCATCGGGGACTAGGACACATCTTTCATTTGAGTATTTCTACCTACAAAATTGAATCTTCTCTTGAGTTCCCTAGGCTGATGGATTTCTTTCCCTTCTCCTGTCTTGGGTTCATACTGAAGTTAATGTCACACTCAGCATTCTCTTTAAAGACTCCTCACATGTTTTCTCCTTAGGCATGGGGAAGGGAACCTGAGAACCTCTTGGTATAGGTAGGACACAGCGCTAGAGATGGGACCAATCTTATTGATTCCTGCTGAGTGTCAGGCACAATGTCTGTTGCTTTACATTACTTTGATAAATATGGGAATTAGTGTTTAGAAATTAACTTATTAAAATCAGCAGACATATAATAGCAGAGGCAGGGTTTAAACCAGATTTATCTATGTTGCAGTTACCTTCTTATTGCTGGTTCAAAGCACCTGAACATAAAAAAATCAGCTTGTGGGAGGAAAGGTCTTGATATGGGATTACATTCTTTAGGGGAAGCTCCATGATGTCAGGGGAAAGCTTGGCAGGTGCAGAGGCTGGACATCACCTCTGCCACAGCAGGTGGAAAACAGCAGCAGGAGAGAGAGCCAAGGTCTGGCAAGGGGGAACTGGATATAACGCTCCTAAGCCCACCCCTAGCAACACACCTCTTCTAGCAAGGCTCCACCTCCCAAATTGCCATCAGTTGGGGGACCAAACATTCAGAGCACAAGAGTTCATGGGGGACATCTGATTCAAAAAACCATAATATACTATCCCCAAATCTATATATGCTTCTGAAACTGGAAAGGCACTCCCCTTCCACCCTGGCAGTGATTGGAACTGGCAGCTGGCAGACTGGAGGCAGCATTGGGGCTCAGAAACCTTCCCAGACTCAAATGACTTTATTGCCTGCTGTTTAAAACCCAGCAGCTTTCCTACCGACACCTTGCCGTCTCTCCACTTTGCTGCTCTATCCTCAGCCAGTTGTTTGGGAATCAGGAGAGGAGAATGCTCAGCTGAAACTTTTGAATTCTTGGTAGGCTAACCAGCCCTCCTGATTGGTCCCTGGGATTGTTGCCTAATTTGCATGATCAGTTAGGGCCCACTTATGGCTATAGAAACTGTTGCCCTCAGCTGCTAAGCACACAGATACACCAGACTCCAAAGAGAGCAGGCTGCTTCAGGTCCCTGGAAAGAAGAGTTCCAGCTTGTAGGCAGATCCCAGGAGGAAGGTTTCCGGACTTGCTTTGGGGGCAGATGATGGTTCCTGCTTCTGAGATTCACTACTCAAAGCTGTGCTTCAAAAGACTCCCTTCGGCTTGTCTCCAGATGAATGTCTGCCAAGGACCTGTAAATGCCCCAGGAGATGTCTCTTGACAGGAATCATGTCAAGAGTTAGAGCTGTAACAACACACCTTAGTGTTCCTGGTGGGCAAACAAGCTGCCACAAGGGTTCAGGTGGGGTTATACTCCCGTGTACATGAGTCCTTCTTCATTCATCCTTCCGTAGATCTATTATGACACTGCCTATCATCCGAGCCATGTTGTTTTTCTCAGGAGATCATGGGGGAGTCTGGGCTTGAGGCGGGTGTGATCTGACTGGACTCTGGGTCTTTGTTCTCCAGATTTCACACTAAAACATGACAGAACACAGAGGCCACTTTTCTAAGAGGCCAGATGCTGCTGCCTGAAGGCCAAGGGGGAAAAGCAAGACAGTCCAAGAAACTATCTCTATAATACCAAGGACCCCAAGCAAGGCCATCTGAGTATAGCCTTGAGTTCTATCTAATGACTGCCTGACTTGCCACCCCTATCCAGTGCCTCTGTGGCTCCTAGCAGGCTGATCATGTGACATGGAACTTTACCTCTCCCCCAGGGGTTTGTAAGAGGAACCATCTTGCATTGTCTTCAGAACTGAAGCTTTTCTATGGCATAACACCCCACCACAAGTCTCCTCCCTCTAAGAAATCTGAGGGTGATCTATGAAACTTTTATACAGAATCTTTCTTTTAAAAAAGGGTGTATTTATTTATTTGAGAGGGGGAGGAGGAAGGGATGGAGAGAGAGAGAGAGACCGAGAAAGAATGGGTATTCTAGGGCCTCTACAGCTGTCAATGAACTCCAGATGCATGTGCCGCTGTGTGCATCCAGCTTTACAGTCAAGTGCCATTAATAGCTGAACCATCTCCCTACCCTCAGAGTTTTTCTTTTACCACCTTACAGAAAAGAAACTGTAATATTCCAAGCTAGAGAAACCAACCATGGATATCTGAGAGATGGTAGGAATATGGCTTCTAGGAAAAGGGGAAAATCAACAAGACCAGAACTGACTAGTAAAAGGCTTCAGTGAAAAGAGAAAAAAGTTAAAGGATCAACACTAAGGGTCACATAGACTATGGTTTTATTTTTGTAAAGTAGCCAGACAGAGCAAGCAGGGTTTTAGTTGCTACGCTCGGTAGGTGGGATGAGAATTGAAAATGACCATCTAATGGACTTGGGGTTTCTTTTAGGGAGCTGAAGCTCTTTTGGAACAAATCACCATAGTGTATGAGAAGCCAGTGTGTTCCCTACTCAATGACTGATTTTTCTATTTTGTGAATTTCACCTCCATTTTTAAACAACTACTTTATTGAAGTATAATTTTCACAACACACCCACATTATGGATCTATCAATAAAATCTGACATACATTTAACTATCACCTCAGTCAAGATACAGACCATTTCTGTCACCCATAAAGTCCTTTTGTGCTCCCACCCCGCCACACACCGCCTCGACCACCCTTCGTAAGCAACCACTAATCTGTTTTCTCACCCCATAAACTAGTGTGTTTCAGAACTTGAAAATCAAATAAGCTCAGTGGTAACTTCATTTTCGCTCAAAATGTTTTTGAGGTTTGCCCATTATTGATCCATCAGTGATTTAGTGATTTATTCCTTTTAAAAATCTTTATAGTTGCCATTGTATCCCTAAGCTACAATTTTTAAATCCATTTATAACATTGAGTTGTGCTCATTTGGGGGCACTTATGAAGGACGCTGCTCTAAGCAACTATGTACAAATCTTTGTGTGGTCATTTTTTCATTTCCTTTGGGTAAATACCTACAAAAGCAATTGGCAGGCTATATGGAATGGATATGCTTGACTTTATGTTTTAAAATAAAAGCTTTTTTTCCCAGTGCCTAGAACATTTCATTCTTTCATCAGGACTATCCCAATGTTAGGGGTTCCACACTCTTCTTACCAATAATTGATATGATCAGTCCTTTTGATTTTAGGTCTCATATTTGATGAATGGTTGTATTTCATCATGACTTTCATTTTCCTTTACATAAATATATATTGCTGAACATTTTTTCATATTCCTTTACTTTCCATGTATCTTCGTTCATGGTGGATACTATCTCTTGTTTCAGTTTTCAACTCTTTTACAATGATTGTTAACTGACTTCTATATATACTGGATACTAATACTTGGTTAATTACAATATATTTCATATATTTTCTTCTAGTCCATGAATTATTTTTTTATTCTCGTGACAGTTTTTCAGAGAACAGATGCTCCTGATTTTGATAAAAATCTTATCTTTTTGTTCTTTTAAATAATGGACTTTCAGCATCATACCTTAGTTTTCTCTTGTTTTTCTAGAAAATTTCTAGATTTTACATTTGGCTTGTGAGTCATTTGGAATTGTTTGTTTTTTTTTTTCAGACATGAGGAACAGTTGGAAGTGTTTTTGTGTTTTCTGTTTTTCCTAGGGCCTCTTACATATAAAGTCTACACTTCCCACTTGACTGCAGGAACCCCAAATCGTTCTGTCTTATTTTGTTTTGGTGCTGAGAATTATAACTATTGAGGTACATCCTTACACCTCTCGTTATTTTTAATCACTGGTTTATACCATATGCCATGATATATATTTTTAATTCCTGTAAAGAGTTTATGTTCTTCTTAAATCTGAGTAGAGGGGACAGACATGAATCTTTTTTTTTAAACCCACAGACTTTTTTTCCCAATATTTTCTGTGTGTTTTTCTTTTTCCTGGTCCATAGCTCCCTTACATGGATATATTGACCAGTATCTAGTTGACAATTTGAGAGGGATTCTTGCAGAGCTCTGTTTGCATCTCTCTGCTCAGATATCTGCCTGGGATATCTGGGATATCTGCCTACTGAGTCCACCCCCTTTGTCCACTTGTTCATCTCCTCAGGGAGAGTCTGGATTTCTAATCATTGTAACTTGAAACTGTTTCCAGGATAATTAGGTGACCACAGGTGCCCTCCTTTTGCTTCAGGCTTTTTTAGGGATCTCTGCTTTTCGTTGTCCAATGGGCAGTGTCCCTAAAACCATTGTTTTGTTTTTTTCTTTCATTTTTGTAGTCTCGATTGGGCATCATGGTAACTATAATCCCAAATCCATTATTGTTGAAAGCAGATGTCTCAACTGTCTTTTTCTTTACTGTTTCCACCCTCCCCTAAGCCTCCCCCCTCCCCACACCGGAGGTAAGATCTCATTCTAACCCTGGCTGACCTGGAACTCACTCAATAGTCCCAGGCTGGCCTCAAACTCACAGCAATCCTCCCAAGTGCTGGGATTAAAGGTGTGTGCCAACACTCCTGGTTTATTTCTCATTAACTTTTGTTGTTGTTAGAAAACATAATTATTTCAGTGTCTGTATGGTTATTGAAACATGTTTTAGTACCTATAAGATAGATACGATTTTTCTTCATGGATGTTCCATTTCCTTGAAAGAAGTATGCCTTTTATAGTTTCGTAGGCAGTAGACCACCGTATGTCAAGTTACTTGATAGCGTTTTGTGCCTTTGGATCTTTATTATTATTTTTTTGATCTTTATTTTTAATCAATGCATAGAAGTTATGGGTGCTGTGAGATGTTTTCACACACATATAGATGTGCAACGTTCAAATCAGGGTCAGCATATTTGTCTGCTGAAACATTTATCTTTTTTGTGGTTAAAACATTCCAAATCCTTTATTGAAGGGGTGTTGGTGGTACATTGGTTAGCGCAGCTTCCAGATCCTTTGTGTGAACCGTTTCTGTTTTCTCTTTTATTAGTATTAAGCACTGAACCCAGAAACTGCTAGATAAACTCTATATGTCAAGTTTGGTTGGTTTAAACTACTATCTTGCTTGTTTTCTTCCTGTTTTCACTCTGGCTGTATTGGATTTTTGTCATTGTTAGGTTTTGGTTTCATGTTTTCATCGTTATTATTATTTCACGTTTCAGTGAGTGCCCTGCGCTGTCCTACTGGTTTTTAAAAAATATTTTGTTTATTTATTCTCAAGCAGAGATACAGAGAGAGAGAGAGAGAGAGAGAGAGAGAGAGAGAGAGAGAGAGAATACACCAGGGCCACCACCTTATGGGTCTGGCTTATGTGGGTCCTGGGGAATTGAACCCAGGGCCTTAGGCACTGGAGGCAAGTGCCTTAACCTCTGAGCTACCTCTCCAGCCCTATTTATGTATTTATTTACATATTTATTTGAGAGGGGTCAGACATAGCGAGTAGGGACTCACCAGGGCTTCCTGCCACTGCTAACACATTTCAGCCGCATGTGCCACTTCGTGCTTCCAGCTTTACGTGGGTGCTGGGGAATCAAACCTGGGCCCTTAGCCTTGCAAGCAAGCACCTTGAACCGCTGAGCCATCTCTCCAGCCCACACACACCACATTTTTTATGTGGGTTCTAAGGACCAAACCCAGGGCCTCATACTCTACCAATTTAGCTATCTCTCTAACCCGCAACTAATTTTTGAATATATGTTAATTTACTTATTTATTCCTTCATTAATCTATTTGTGGGGTGTGTGTGTGTGTGTGTGTGTGTGTGTGTGTGTGTGTGTGTGTGTGCAGGCACAAGTCCACAACACAAAAGAAGAGGCCAGAAAAAATCTTTCAAGTCCATCCTCACCATTGTTTGAGGCCATGTTTGTCTGGATCTCACTCTGCTGGTTCTTTTTGCTACACTCATGGAGAGGAGAGTTTCTGGGAGATGTTCCTGTCTCTGCCTCCCATCCTTCCCCTGTCTGGCTGGCATTCCAGAAGTCTGCCATGACTTCCAGTGTTTTATGTGGAATCCAAGAACCAGATGCAGATCCTCAGGCTTGAGTGACAAGGACTTTATCCACTGAGCAATCTCCCCAGGCCTGAATCTCTTTTGGGTTGTCTTTAATATATTTAGTAGAGCAAGCAGTCCCCTTGTTTCTAGGACAAAATACCTAACCACAGGCAGCTATTGGGAAGAAAGGGCTTATTTCAGCTTCCAGTTTCAAGGGGAAGTTCCCTTCAGGACAGGAAAGCATGACAGGGCTGGGCAGGAAGCCTGGGTCATATCTCCACATCAATGAAAAGGAAGGAATCTGAGTACTGGGCTTGGAGCTGGAGATAACACAACAAAACCTGCCCCCACCCCTCCTTCAGCAAGGCTCCACTTTCCAAAGGCTCCACAACTTTCCCAAATTGCCACCAGCTGCGGGACTAGCATTTAAAACACACCAGAGTACTGGACACATTTTACATTGAAACCACCATAGCTAGTCATGGGATTTCTGAGTTTAACTCTTTGAAGAACACCATATTGTTTTCCACAATGGGTCAATCATTTTACATCCTCAAAAACAGTGTGTGGGAGTTCTAGTTTTCATAGTCTTATCAACATATGGGTTTTTTTTTAAATTTATTGTCCATAATGAGTTACATTGTTTAGTGAGCCAACCATGAGTTGTTATCCCCAATTCCCCATTGCCCCCCTTCCCCATCCCCAGTCAGCTGGATATCCTCCTCCGTGGGCCGTCTGTATCAGTCTTTGTGGTAGGGGACCATGGATAGGCCAGTCTTCAGTCGGGTTCTCATGACCCAAGTGTCAACACATGTTTTTTTCCTTTGTAAAATTTTAATTTCACTATAGAAATTCTAGTATGCTTGAAGCGTTTCACTGTATTTCATTATGGTTTGGGATTGTATTTCCCCAGTGATTTATGATATGAATGTTCTAATGATTTCTTTTTTTAAAAAATGATTTCTTGATCATTATACAGTTATCTTCTTTGAGTAACGCCTATCCAAATTCTTTGCCTCTTAACTGAGATATTGATCTTTTTGTGTTGAGTTGTAAGAGTTGTTTGTAGGAGTTATTGGATATTAGATTCTACCAGATATTTGATTTACAAACACTTTTTTTCCATTCTGTAGGTTGTGTTTTTACCTTTTTTATAATGCTCTTTGATACATGAAAGTTTTTAAATTTAGTGATGTTTAGTTTATATTTTCTTTTGTTGCTTTCACTTATGGTTGATCATAACTTCATACTCAATCACGTTACCACTATCTTTCTTTCTAAGAGTGTTATAGCTTTTGCATGTACATTTAAATTTTTGATTTAAGTTAATTTTTGAGAGGTGAGGTGTGATATAAGGGCCTATCTTTTTTTGTTTGTTTGTTTTGCACGTGGAAAACCAGTTTCCCCAGCTTAGCATTTTTTATTGAAAAGGCTTATTTCTTGACTGAATGGTCTTGGGTTCCCTGCAAAACATCACTTTCCTTGGATATATCGGTTTATTTCTTTTTTTTTTAAATATTTTTTTATGGGTTTATTTCTGAACACTCAATTTCATTCAATTAAACTATGTCATGATAGTAACTCTGGTACCATGTTCTTTTTTCTTTAGCTGTGTAATCAATTTTGGAATCAGGAAGAGTAAGTTCTCTAACTTTGTGATTTTCTTTGCTGGGGTGGGGGAGAAATTATTTAGACTATTTAAAGTCCTTTTCAACTTCCAAAACTTTAGGATCATTGTATCCATTTTTATGAGGTAGTTGGACTTTTGATAAAGACTGCATTGAATATTAACTCCTATAATCTATGAATATGGGGTTTCTTCCCATTTGTTTACTTTAACTCTTTTCAATAATATTCCATAAGAAAAACATTTTTATAGAATATTTAATCATTATATTTAATTTGATGTATTTGAAAACAATTTGTGGCTACCCTTCATTGTGAATTAAGACATTCCTATAAGAGGAAAGAATTTTTTTCTGCGACTAAATTGCTTTTTCCTACAACTAGCACTGAAAATTATCCAGGCTACAATTATGGAATTACAGGTTAACATCTGCATGTCCTCAGAGAGGGCAGGAAGGTTGTATGATGGACACCTCATAGATTTGGCAGTTCCTATAAGAATTGTATCCAATTCCTGAAACTAGTGAGATACAGTTAGAGAACTGGCTAGAACTGGGTATTTTCTGTTTGCTTCTCTGTTGCAAGTTAAGAATCTTGGAATTCAAATCAGCAATATAACTTTCTTATATATTAAAAATATATCGGGGCTGGAGAGATGGCTCAGCAGTGAAGGCACTTGCCTCCAGTGCCTAAGGCCCTGGGTTCAATTCCCCAGGACCCACATAAGCCAGACCCACAAGGTGGTGGTGGCCCTGGTTCTCTCTCTCTCTCTCTCTCTCTCTCTCTCTCTCTCTCTCTCTCTCTCTCTCTCTGCTTGAAAAATGAATAAATAAAATATTAAAAAAATATATATCAATGTTCTTATGTTAAGTATTTAAAATATTTCATGTTACATTGAGATCAAACAAAAGTTTTGCTTATGCTGTGTACAGTGAGTGAGACCACAGTGATCAGTGCTGGTATGAGTGAATTTGTGGTGTTGGTTAAGAATTCTGGGGGTATTACCTTCCAGGTGATGTATGTTAGGGAATGATCACTTGGAGTTGGGAGCTTTTTGCTGACACCTATTTCTAACATTGGACTGTAGTCATCATCTTACTTTACAGTTATGGAAAAGGGATATCCAAGAGGATAAGCGATTGCTATTCCTCAGGTGATAAACCATGTGTTGAGTGAGCTCTTTCAGCTTTTTGATGCTTAGCATAAGGAATGGCTTTGTCAGTGAGTCAAGTTTTCATGGCTATTGCTCTATTTGCACTAGAACTTACGGGCAATCGGATTAGAAATAAATTTAAAAGAAGTGAACCTTGGCATAAACTCTAGCCACTGATAATACCTTTGAACTTATTAAGTTTTAGTAATATATATGATATCCCTCACTATCTGAATTACTATCTTCTCCCATTATACCCCAAGAAAGCATAGCATGTACTTAATAATAGACACACATATGACATAAAAAAGGCATAAAGAAAAGGCAGATTGATTGTTTTAGGATGTCAGTGTTTCTTTTTTAATATTTTATTCATTTTCAATGAGAGAGAGAGAGAGAGAGAGAGAGAGAGAGAGAGAGAGAGAGAGAGAGCAGGGCCACCACCTTGTGGGTCTGGCTTATGTGGGTACTGGGGAATTGAACCAAGGGCCTTAGGCACTGGAGGCAAATGCCTTAACCACTGAGCCATCTCTCCAGCCCCACGTGTTTCTTTTATATCTGATATTTGTTTGTTGCTTTCTGTGAATGATCAGGCATGAAAACTAGTCCTAGAGCCTTAACCAGCAGAGAATGAGATGCTCACTGCTGTAGTGTACACCATCAGTTTCGGTTATGTTTGATATTGAGTTTCCTCACTAAATTCTGGGCTGTAAGTGTTTGTCAGTTTTCCCTTTTCAACCAGCTTTATGCGGCCTATGAATAGGGAGGTAGATGGGGAAGCCGTCTCTCTGTGTTTTCTGCTGTGCTGTGTCGGTGGAAATTTGACAAGTTTTGTAGGTTGCTATGTAAAGAGCTGCTGATTCAGGTAATATTTTGTCAAGATTTATCTTGGAAAGAGTGAAGGTTCTGTGTTCTGTGTGGGTGGAGGGCTTTGTCATGGTTTGGGACTGAAATTTCCCCCACAACACATGCTCAGGTTTTAAATGATTGTTCCCCACCTGGTGGTGCTGTTTTGGGAGACTGGAAATTTTAGGAGGAGGGTCTAGTTGCCAGAAGTAGGCCACTTAGGGCTCCTGGTTCTGACTGCGTTCTCTGCTGCTGGTCTCTGTGAGTTGAGGAGCCTTTGCCTCATCCTTCTACCACTTTAATGCCTACATGCCTTCCCTCTCAGGAAGGACTGAAACCCCCTGAAACCATGAGTCAAAATAATTCTCTCTTCCCTTGAGTTGTCTCTATCAGGTATTGTGGTTAAAGCGATACTGATTGACTAAATTTTCATGAGACAGGATTTCAAAACTGAGAAGACTAGCCAATTAAGTTTGGACACCAGATGAAGGACAAGAAATTTTCTAGTATAAGAATGCTCTAAATATTGCATGGGTACTGTATATTTATCTTCTAATATTATGAGGCCAAGAAAACATAAACATGTACTTATTATGTATATGTCTGTGTGTACACATATGTATAAACATATGTGTGTATATATATTACAAATAAATTGATAAAAACTAGAATAGAGGCATGTTTGGGGATTTTTTTCTTAACTCTCTATTTAGTTTTAAGTTCTTATTTTCATCATTTTTAGCATTTTCTTGCTTCAAGGTAGCTGAGCCTAATATGTTTCTGTTCAGGGACCTCACGCTCTTCATGCTCCAGCTAACCCCAAACCACATGTGCTGATGCTCTCTCTCTCTCTCTCTCTCTCTCTCTATATATATATATATATATATATATATATATATATATATATATATATATATATATATATAAAGTGAAACATTCACAAGCCTTTGTAATATCTCATTAATATATTTAATCATGTAAATGAGTTTGTCTCCTTCAAATGTCACGTTATAGATACTTGATAAAGGTGACTTTGAATTTTAAATTCATGAATTCCCATCCTAATTACCACTTCAAATTTTTACAGCCACGTGAACATGGATATTATCATACTCTCACAATGCTTACTTATACTACAAGGTTAAAAAAATTAGAAGAAAAATGTAAGACTGGCAACAATTTATTCCAATACTACTATTTGTAATAGAACATTTTCTCATTTACTAGCCTATACAAGATGGCGGAGGTATTTTCAATGAGCTAAGATACACTTCGGCAGGAGAGGGCTTCTTTTCATCATCTGACAGAGTCCTCTGAGAATGCGTGGATGTGGCCCATTTAGAGCCCATGCTATTACCTGGCATTTCACTCGATCTGTATGATTGGGAAATGAACAGAAATGATAAATCAGAAAAATCTTGGCTCCCCTAGGTGAGAAACAGATTGTCTGGAAAACTCAAATACTTTTCCGTATGTTTTGGTAGGTAATAAAAAGTGCCATTTCTCCAGTGGCCAATCTAAAAACATCTCCACAAAACAATAACCACGGATCATTCCTAAGTGCTGTCTGGGTCAGTCCCATTGGACCTCACTTTGTTTTCATGTTGCCCTGAGGGGCACGTGGGATTTCCCTGTCCAGAGGCCCAACACACATTTCTGAAACTGCATGCCAACACTTTCGCTTCAATTTCTCATTTCCAAAGTGATTCTGTATTTGTTTCCTCATTTGTGTGTATTTATGAACCAACACAATGACAAAGTTGGTTATTAGCTATGTACTAATGAGAAAGGCCCTATTTCTCTCTTCAGGGCCTTTGGGTACCTATAAGTATTAGGAGGTGAGTTGAGGTAACTCAAGTATACTCACCTCTGCTGTGATTCAGAATGACAACAATGCTCAAATGCATACCAGGCACTGGACAAGGCCATTTGTTTATGAAGTTGGCTCTTCGTTTCCATAGCAATCTCCCTTTTCTAGATAAGGACACAGAGACATGAACAAACTGGACCAAGATTCTAAGCATAGTGGATTTCAAAATCAGCCCAAGATAATGTCAGGTACTTATCGGGCTGTTGAACAATTTCATTGTGCATGAAGAAAAGGGGCTGCATGCCTTGCCCGATTAGTAGCATGGGATCTAAATGGGTCACATCCACGCATTCTCAGAGGACTCTGTCAAATGACGAAAAGAAATGTTATCCTGCCGAAGTGTATCTTATCTCACTGAAAATATCTTCACCATGTTCTATGGGTTTTCTAATGCCTCCCAAGCACTTAGCATGTAGCAGTCTATTCAGTGAAGAGTGGTAGAATGAACAACTAAAACTCCCAGCTTCCTACGGTGTATCAACCTACCCCTTAACACATCTAAAACTAAAAGGGAGCATTCAATAAAAGTCACTAAAACAATGAATGTTTTATATAATAAATATATATTCTATAATATATGAAGTTATATAGCATTATAATATATAAAACTTTATAATATATATAATAGTCACCAACATAGCTAGCTCAATCAATCTATAACTAAACCCAAACATCTAGATATTCTAAAACAGTGTGGTGGTCCAGCTCTGTTCAATTTACATTGAAGCCTAAATTGTTTAGAATATAGAGCTAATGAAGTTTATGAAACTGAATTCTGCCTAGCTGCAGTATCTTGTGTAGGCAAAGAAGATTGAATTTGAAAGTTGTTGAACTTGCGGTTAATGCAGAGTTGAAAAAAAAATTGTTTCACAACTGAACATATATGTGATGGTATCTCTAACCTAGGGGATTGAGGAATAAAGACAATCCCCTCCCCAGTACAAAATATATACGAAAGTAATTTTTATTGAGATCTATTGTCTTAGCATGTGGTTGTAATATGTACAAAACCACGAGTTCTACCTCTGCAGCTCTAACTCCACACAGTCTTTATATATAGTAAATGTTTCATCAGTTTTGATGTTAAACAAGTGGGAATGATTTACCTAGAGCCTTTCAGTCAGATGTCTCATCTGATGTCTCCTTTTGTGAAGCCCAACACAGATGTAACATAAGCAAGGCATTAAAAATAAAATATAAAAGTTCAAACTGCACGAATGTAACACACCCCTAGCATTCCACTGTAGATGATACCCTGATTTATAAAGGAGCAAGTTGTAATCTTTAACCTAAGCAGGTTAATTTTAACCTAAACATGTTTATGCTGATTTATTTTGAGGTACTGAGGATTGAACCCAGGGCCTTGCACAGGCTAGCCAAGTGCCCTCCTCCAACATTTTTGTTTTGCAACAGTGTCTTTCTAAGTTTCCCAGGCTGGTCGGAAACCCTTCCTATAGCTCAGGCAGGTCCTGAACTTGCCATCCTCCTGCCTCAGCCTCTTGAGTAGTTAGGATTGCAGGTCTGAGCCAACAGGCTATGTTTAAGCATAGGTTTTAGGATATATTTCTGTTTTTATCTTTTACATCTACTGAGTTTATATCCCAGCACTTAATAACTCCCTGAACAAAAGGATTGACTCTGATCCCCACTCTTTGGGAGTCTCAGGCTCTTATTAATACCTGGTAAGAGTAAGCCCATGGGTCACCAGTGTGCATGGAGAATGAGCCAGTCTGTTCTGTACAGTGGACATTTATGGACCAGTTGCTTTTTAATACTTCCCTTAGAGACTATTTGAAAAGGTTATTTGACTGGTTCTGCTGACAAACTTTCAGTGATGCAGATATGGAAAATGTATTTCCTATGATGCAATAATTTCATTTTTAGCCTCTGGGAGCAGTGAATTACTATCTTGGAGTGTGAATTACTGGAGTGTGAATTACTGTCTTGCATTCCTGGTCTCTAATAATAATGTCAGGAGATGTTGGTTAAAAGCCTTCTCCTTTTGCACTGCCGAATCCCTGGCTGGCACGTCCCTCCCGGTGGTGTCAAGCGTCTCTGTGTTTTCTGTGTGTCGTGCTCCAGGCCCTGCTGCTCTTCTTAATTTCTGTTGGCTTCTACCGCCACTAACACCACTTTTAATCTCTGCTGATCCCATTCCACACTGCTTTCCTGATTCATTCCTGCAGTGCACCTCCCAAGGCTTGACAACACTCATACGCATGCACCCCACTTGCAATTGTGAACCTGACAGATTAAAATTACAGTTTTCTTTCTTGTAATCGATCTAAGCAATCCTCACGACACCTGGTGCAGCCTGTGGCTATCCACTTCTCAGGTACATTTAGTACCACTGAGTCCTAACTGAAGGAGGTACCTTTTCCTCTGGATGCCTTTTATTATGTACCCATTCTGGAAACTTGAGCATTTTTGGATATTAAATACCAGCTGAGTGATATTTAGCTTTGATAATTTTTTTTTCCCAGTGAGCCATGTGTTATCAGTTTAGCATCTGGTGACACTAGTTGACCATTGTCTTGCTTGTTTTTAAACACGAGGGAGATGGAGCCTCTAGAACTGTTATGGGATCTGGGTTCAGGTGTGGACCGGGCTGTCAGTGACAAACCCAAGTCTGTTACTGAAGGAGAATCAACATGAAGCTTCAGCAGTAGGGAAAAGGTTAATCTTCACTTGGAGAAATCACAAACTTAGATCTGTTATTTGCCACTTTATAAATATTTTTGGTAGACATTTTTTATTGTTGTTAATCTTATAACCTCCACAGAGATACTGTAGAAATGCTCAATTTAGTCTAGGAAATATTTCATTTCAAAAATGAAATGAAAACATACCAGGAAGTGATCTCCCTGGCCCCGTGTTCTCCCAATATAAAATTCAAGTAGGAATTTTTATTAACTTTTGGAAATACATCTGACAAACCTGGTGCTTTTGGGATTTCACAGCTAGTGCAATTTAGTATTCCAGAACTGATCGGGACTCAGTACCATTCTAAAAGTAGGAAATGCAAAATGCACCTTCTTTCTGCATAGGATGGAACCTGGTGGGCTTACTGTGCACATTCACAGAAAAGAAACCTATATTGAAGTTATCTCAGAAAAAGTTAAACTGCTACTATGTAAAATGAGGTAGCATATTTGAGTGCATGTATATATTGGTTTTGCTACCTGATTGAGCATACTACTTATCCTAGAAAAAGATAAGTATCTTGTTCAATAGACATCGGTTTCCAAAATAACAGATATACAGAAAGGATTCTTTCATTCTGGCTTATTCTAACAACTCTCAGTTTCCTTTATAACGTTTAGATCTTGCTGAACATGGTGGTACACACCTTTAATCCCAGCACTCAGGAGGCAGAGGTAGGAGGATTGCTGTGAGTTCAAGGCCACCCTGAGACTACATAAGTGAATTCCAACTCAGCTTGGGTTAGAGTGAGACCCTACCTCAAAAAGAAAAAAGAAAAAAACGTCATTTAGATATTAATGTAATATATTTAGATTGCCACTTAATGCTATCATTCTTTCTTGGTTACTGCTTTTAGGATACTCGGCATCATTGAAATGTCAGAATTTATTTATGGCAATATATCTTGCTTATTCTCCTTAAGATCTTGATTCCTTTCACTGCACAGGCATGAAAGCACATTATTGCTCTGTATATTTCATCAGAAGCATCATCTGCCATCTACCTGTGGAAAATGCTTTAGAACCCGAGTCATGTGTTGGGACCAGAATGCGAACCTCAACATGTTAAACTGGTTCGTGCTTAGATATTTTTGTTGTTGTTGGTTAAGCTGTTTTCCTATTAGGTAGCAGAATTCAGATCAGTTAGAATTGTGTTCTCGATCGGTTTGCTGGGTTTGCATATTAACACCAATGCAATTAAGTCAAAATAAATTATTCAAAGCACTTGGCACTGATATTGTCATTGTTTCAACTTGTGGAAAAAGTCACTCTTTCCTTGTACATTGCATTACATTGTGACAACTTTGAAAGGCTCCAACATGTACATGTGTGCTTTATCTTCCTAATGTCTCAACTATCTTAGGTCTGTATGTCTAGTTATAGAATCTCCATTGTCTATTAATTCATTATTTCTATTGCTAGCGGTCTTGGCAATTGAAATCTCTAACTGGGTTTCTAGATGCTTAATTGCATTTATTTGAGCATCTATCTGGTTCAGATAGTCTTAGATAGTTGTATCCAAATGCAGTATTTTAAAAGGTAAAAGAAAAACAATAAGCCAAGATGAATAAAGATCCAATAATCAGCTACAAGAAACCCAGAGTGTGTTAAACACAGAGGCTTCATGGAAATGATGCTGTGTTAGGGGAGATTATGGCTGTTCCTCTCTCTAGAGATGTCTTGAAAATGAGCCAAGGGAAGCATACAGTGTGTTTGCATTTGCTCACTACAGTCCAATTTTGGAGCTAAGTGACAATTATCATGCCTGGAAAGGATTTAAATGTTTAAATATTAGGACTTTGTAATATTGATAGGAATAGACAGGAAGAAAAAGTTTTGTAGAATTAACTATGAAGACTTCCAGTGCCCATACATCAAATATAAAATATAAAACCAAGGGGCTGAACATGTAGCTCAGTTGGTAGACTGTTTGCCCAGGGTTTGACTCTTATTACCACATAAACCTGGCATGGTGGTGGAGACCTGTAATCCTATCCCTCATGAGAAAAAGCAGAAGTTTGAGGTTAGCCTGAGCTACATGAGACCCTGTCTCAATGCACAAGTATATGTAAAACTATAAAACTGAAGCATAAAAAATATATTTTGGAAGCAATACAGTAAATAAGTGTTAAGAGAATCCAAGAAGAAAAACACAGTCAAATAAGACTCAACACCAGATAGCCCCCCTGTTGCGGTCAGCTTTCTAGTTGCTGCACAGAAGAAACCCAAACAAAAGCGGCTTGTGGAGGACTGGGTTTATTTGGCTTACAGACTCGAGGGGAGACTCCATCCTGGCAGGGAAAATGATGGCATGAGCAGAGGGGTGGATATCACCTCTGCCACAGCACTGGAAATAGTAACAGGAAGGTGTGCCCAATACTGGCAAGGGGAAGCTGGTTTATAACCCCATAAGCCCACCCCCAACAACACAGCTCTAGTGAGGTTATAATTCCTGAACTGCCATCAGCTGAGGATCGATCATTGAGAACACATTCATTTATTTGTGGGGGACACCTGGATCAAACCATGACACCCCCAAAAAAAAGAAAAGAAAAGAAAAAAATAATTAGCACATATGTGAAAAAAGTTTAACATCTAAAGAAAATGAATAGATGAAACATGAAACAGTGCTGGGAAGATTGCTCAGTGGCTGAAAGCACTTGATTAGTATGACTGTTAAAGTTAAAATGATCCCCACAGCCTCATGTCTTTTGAAGACTTGGTCCCGAGCTGGTGGCATTTTGGGAAATTCATTGGGCTTTTGGATTGTGGAGCCTTGCTGGAGGAAGTGTGCAGCTAGGGGCTGGCTTTGGGGTAAAATACTCCAGCTTCTAGCCCTGCACTAAGATTACTTCCTTCCTGCTGATGTGGAGATGTGATACCCAGCTAGCTCACTCTTGCTGCTTCTTCCCTGCTATGGTGACAAGATGTGATGTCCCACACTCTGCTCTGTCATGCTTTCCTTGCCATGAAGAAACTTCTCAAAACTGTAAGCCAAAATGGGCCCTTTCCTTCCTAAGCTATTTCTGGTCAACTGTTATGTCCCAAACAATGCAAAGGTAAATACAACACCTTGTATAAAAAACCTCCACACATGCATGCCCATTCACACACACACACACACACACACACACACACACACACACACACACACACACATATATATGTACTAAAAACTTTTTCAATTTATCAAGTGAGAAATATAAAATTACAGAATAAATAGATATGCAAAATAACAACAGTCTTTTTGGATGACATTTTGACAATTTTGTCAAGAATCTTCAAAGTATGAATTTTTCCACCAAAATATCTATTTGAGGAAATACTAAGAAAAGTTTAAATATATCTATTTTAAATATTTTTTACAATGCTATCCATAAGTCTGGGGACAACCTGGATGTTCAGTAAGTACAATATTCTGAAGCACAGAATTTGCAATGATGTGAAAATTCTTAGTATCTATAATAATAAAGAAAAAAGACATGGTTACATCATCATACATGTTGCATAAAAAGGTAGAAACGAGACTGGGCATGGTGGAACGTACCTATAGTCCTAGCACTGGGAAGGCTGAAACAGGTGGATTACCAGCTTAGATAGGTCAGCACCTATCTCAAAAAACAGCACAGGGATTGGGGAGGTGTATCATTGGGTAAAGGGCTTGCCTCACAAGCATGAGGCCCTGCTTAGGATCCCCTGCAAATATATAAATGTCAGGTGTGGTGTCACGAGCCTGAAATCCCAGAGCTGGAGAGGTGCAGACAGGAGGATCACTGGGGCTCAATGAGCTTGTCTAACTCAGTAGATAAGCTGCCAGTTTAGTAAGAGACCCTGTCTCAAAATAAGGTGGATAATCTCTGGTACACACGCACGCATGCATGTGTGCACACACAATTAGAAGCAAACCAGGGTATGGATATTGAGTGATGGTATTTTAATGTTTATATTTCTATATCTTCTGGCATTTCCTCAAGTGTTGTAGTTGGCCACACGCCACTGGGTTGTACCTCCAAACCAGGCACAGTTACGGGAGGAAGGGATTTGTTGAAGTTATGGATGCAGGGGAAGTTCAACAATGGTAAAAGAGGCTGGACCCCTTTCACAGGTCCAAACAGAGAGAGAGAGAGAGAGAGAGAGAGAGAGAGAGAGAGAGAGAGAGGCCATTGCCAACACCACACACACCAGCAAACAGTGGAGGAAGAGAAGAGATTTCCTTCCCTTCCAGCTTCCTTACATCCTTCCCCCCCCACTCAGATGTCTTCTCACTCTGGAGGAAGGGCTCACTTTGAAAGAGGGACCTCCTCCTTTAGTTAATCCTTTTTGTAAGCAACCTCAGGGACCTACCCATGATTACTGATGAATTACTAAACAGGTCAAGTTGACAACAAAACTAAACCACCACAACAAGGAATATATTTTTATATTAAAAGTTAACATGCAAATGAAATATAAATTTAAAACATTGGTGGCTTGCCAAGCTATGTGTTATGTTAAGAAAATAAAATAAAAATTAATTGAACCCTTGCTTCTCTTGTCAGATACAAAGAAGACCTACTGAAAAGACTTCATTTATGTTGCTTACATCAGCACGACTGGGAACTGTATATCTGTCTATTGTGTAGTTTTTAAGGTACAAGATGCCAAGTGTCACAGAAGTGCCTACTTTGCGTATCATCCTTCTTGGCTTATTGGAAGTTTTGGAGTTCTACTTTTTCACTCTTTGGTATATCATTTGCTATCAAAATGCCATTCAGGGATAGACATATACTTATTGTCTCTTCTAAGAATAGCTAATGAGCTAATGCTATAATAATTTCATCTTTATATCTGAAATATTAATTTATAAGGAAAGCTCTCTCTCCCAAATTCTCTTAGGTTATTAGCATCCTTAGCAGGGGATAAAATTCAAATGAAAATCTGTTCCTTGGTGTCCTGTGGTCTATCAAATAAAAAAGTTGAGCCAAGATTAAACATTGAAACAGACACATCTTAGGTATTAAGTTCTGGTCAAATTATAATAGGTACTGAGAAAAAAGACCGGTTACCTTTGAAAAAATCTCAGGACAAAATATTTCAAATTTTAAAATGATTGCTGAGGTTTTTCTTTCTTTCCTTGATAAAAGTGAATCTTATAAGTTTATGGTTCTTAGAAAAGTAAAATATTTAGAACAATTAGTCAATAGAATTGATGAAAATTGGCATTAGCATTTAAGCCTGGGTCTTTTGAATGTATATCTACTAAAATTTGAATATTTATATGACCAGATTAAAAAATATATATTTCTGTATTCATTTACTCTCTGGTACTTTGAGTTTGAAAAAGATTAGGGATATTTCTTGTTGAATAATTTGATAAAAATTGGCCAGTCAAATAGTAAAGTGAATAACTGGGGACAGGTTTTCTGGATTGTCCAGAAAAGTGTGAAATCCAAAGAGTTCTTGGCATGAATTTTACTTGTATTTTTTTTTTTTTTGGACCAGGCCATTAAAGAAAATCAAAATAACCTCTTGCATTTTAGCAACTCTTTATGATTTCAGTACTTTGTGATAGACTACTAATGAGTACTCCAAAACTATTTTTTTTTTTTTTGCGAAGCAGCCTATTTAACATTGAGGCAGAGACCCTTAGATACACTTCATTAGTGACAAGGTCAGAAGGGGCTCCTGGACCCCTGTGCTCAGCATGTCGTCCAGAACCTGTACAAAAGGGAAGTCTTTCTACTTTCTTCGCCTCTTCTAGAAGCAGGAAAAGTGGTAACAGAACAACTGTGCCAGTTAAGAGGCCAGCAAAGAAATTGTGCCTCAGAAAGAATGTGTTTCTGTCGGTTTCTTGCAAACTGGGAGAATTATGATCTCGTCAATGAACAACCCCAAATGCTGTTTTTATTTTGACTTAAACATATGTATGTTTAATCTCCTGCAACATATATGGAATACACAGGAGGGCAATGTCCTCTAACTGACCTTTCTCAAAATCAAGTCCTGAGTCTGAGAGCGGTAACACAAAACCCCAAATCGCTGGCCTTCGAGAAGTTTCCCTGAGAGAATTAAGCATTCCTTTTTCATTTCCAAGCGTATGTGTCTTGTGCGTGCCTTCAGGAAGTGTGGTATCCTTGGCCTGGAGCCTCCCTGAATCTTGGGCTACGTGGATAAGCAATGATCTCTCAGTTCCAACTTGATTGGAGCCTGAACCCAATCTCACCGAAATTAGTTTCCAAATCCAAATTGAATTAAAAACAGATGTTTCCAAGCAGACTGAAAATGGCTGTGAACAAAACAAAACATATAGATCAGGCTCACTGCCTTGAGAATTGGTTGAATTCTCTAGGTATTTGTAATCAACAGGAAGGGAGAAATAAGTTGCTCACAGAGCCGGCTCTTCCTTCCTGCCACACTGAGCCTTCCAGGGTTGCCAGTCAGTGTCTCTTAAGAAAACATGTGATGCTTTGCCAGGCTGGACTTTTCTGTGTGATTTGCCTTAATCCATTCCAGGTCAAGACAAATTTGCATCTTGTGTTAGGCACGTAATAATCCTTATTGCTGAAAATTAGTTCCTGTGTGCAGCGGAAGGGGCACATAAAAAATCACTTGTTATCAAAAAGTAATGGAATATTAAAGATTTTTGCACATAAAGTTTCATTTAGCACATTCTTAAAAACTTCTGCTAAAGCAAACCTAATGGCAATCCAGGAAACATTAGTGAGTTTTGGAAGGGTTTTTTTTTTTTTCTTTTCTTTTACCCTGTTGAAATCAAAACCCCATTAAAGAATGGACGTCGGGGGAGGGAAGAGAGAGCTTACTTGTGGACAAATAGTTCCTATGAACTTCAGTCCGTTGAAATGAATGCATGAGTCTGCAAAGATGAAAACCATGTGTCTGCTTGTTATGAGATTCACCGCTCCTTGAGTTCAGAGCAGACAGTCATTTCCTTGTCTTAAAATGAGTATGTCTATTTTCAGAATAATTCTTTCACATGAGGTAAGTCTGGTCCATCATTTGATTTTTAACCCCTTTTCAACCCTGGAACCTTGCATTCTTGGTATACCTCATCTTTTGTGTGTGTGTATGGAATCACATCCTTCAGAGATCTTTGATAGATCCGTGAATTAAAAGAGCAAAAAAAAAAAAAAACAATATGTAAGTACTTGCTGTATTTGTCATTTTTAATACGTTTTGAACCTCTTGATTTATGATGCGGCATTTCTTGGGAGAGGCGAATGTTTAAGGTGGTATTTTGAGCTCCATTTAAGGCAATTTAGTTGTCATCAGGCCCCCTTAGCCCATAACCTTTGTAAGACCTCGCTTCATAAATTGGACCCAAACAATTGGCTTGTGTTTCAAGTAGACAAAGCCTTATGGAAGTGATACTTGCTAAGTGTTTTTATTGGACACCTGGGTAAGAGTTGTTCTTTGTCAGACCAGTCACAGAACACACCAGCCTGGCTCTCACACTTGAGGTGGAAGTTTCTGCTCTTAGCAAACCCCTTTTCAAAATTCTTTGAAATTGTGAGCAAATGAGATTAATTTGGGCTCATTTTTCCCCCTCCCAGCTCTCGGCTTTGTTCCCTGACTCAGTGGTTGAAATGAAGAACCTTTCCCAGTCCTCGGTTGCCTTCGGGTTGCATCTGTGTGTCTAGTGCCCCATGGCCCTGCATGCAAGGTTCAGCCCGGATGGATGGCCTGGTGCTCCGAGGGTGGCAGTACAATTCCAGGCCCTGCAGGTGCAGGTTGAGCTCAGGCAGTCTGTCCTATCCCAGATCATTCTCTCAGTCACCCCAGTTCACATCAGGGTGGGGTGCCAGCGGCATGGAACCACCCACTGTGTGTGGTCCTCCCTGAGAGACGCTGCTTGAGTAGGTCTCCATTTCTCAACACCAAAGCCCTCACTTAGTTTTAAATAAATCAAAGCAATGAAAGCAGTATCTTTTGGGTGACTGCCAGAGTAAAATAAAAGTAATAACGAGAAGCTCTGTGTAGTATTTTTCATTACTTGTGCCCTAATAGAGAATTTCATACTTAAAACACACACACACACACACACACACACACACACACACACACACACACACACCAGCCACCATTGTAATTCTAGGAATGCCAGGGTCAAATGCAAAGTGTCTTAGATGTGGAATTTGGGGTTGAGAGAAGAAAGGAAGTCACTGGTCCAATATGAAACAAAAGCAAAAAAAAAAAAAAAATCAGGAGGTAGAGAAAGCACAGTTTAGATGATGAATTTTCATCTTTTTTTTTTTAAGTGAGAAAAATGTCTGTTACTCCAAAGAGGATGGATTCAACTTTTATCCAGCGGGGTGACAAGAAGAATACATTCTTGCCTAAAAGTTCCACAGCTTTTTTTTTTTCATCAATGTGAGCATTCAAGAGTATACAGCCTGTTGGGTGTGGTAAGAAGCTGAGGCAGGGGCTTTGTGAGTTGGAGACCAGCCTGGGAAGCATAGCAAGATTTGGTCTCAAAAAGACATAATTTTTTATAAAAGATGAGATAAAGGAAGGGTGTGCACAGTATCATAAGTTATTGTTACGTTAGTATATATAATTATCTACCAACAAAATGTTATAAAAACAATATATTAATCATATATATATATATAAAACCTTGTACTAGTTAAACTGATGGGAATATAACATATAAGCCTCAACTTGTGCTGCCAGATAGTTTAGTAAAATCTCCTTTGTAAAACAGGCCACATATGTCAAGGGAGAAGTTAGAGAAGGGAGGAGTGGGTTCAGGGTTCAGCTTAGACCAGTTCTCCTTGGGAGCAAAGCAGACACGGACCAGTCATGTGGGGTCTTATTGCAGACACTGAGTGTCAGTGAATGCACGATGGCCTGGATCATGGGCACAGTGTGGAGCCAGAGGAAGCTTCTTTGAAAGTCATTAGTCATTGAAAGTCATTGTGTCTGTAAATAGACCCTGGTGAAGAGAAGCCATGCTGGATTTCAGTGAAGATGGGAATCTTGGAGAAAGCGTACAGAAGGGAGGAAGTATAACTTCAGGGAAGGCTGTGATATCTGATGATGTGGCAATTAAACCAGATGGATAATGTAAGTAAAAAAACAAAGCAAAACAAAACAAAAACAAGACCGTGCAGCCCTGGGAGGAAGCACAACTGAAGTCTTATTAAATCAGGTGTTCACTCCCACAAGCCCTCTGTCTCTCCATGTCACTTCAGGATTTAGATGCCAATGTTGTCCCAGGATACTGAGGGTAACCAGTGCTTCTAGAACATGCTCCAGTTGACAAAACAAGTTTCTTTCATAGGTGACATCTGAGACTGCACTGGCTTTCGGAGGAAAGGCACTGGAGAAATTCCAAGTGATCACAGTGGTGTTTGCTCCAGCGAGACCCAGGACTAGCAGCAACCAGAGAGGGGCTGGAACTGGCTTCTGCCTTTGCTTGCTATGTTGGAAGGAATGAATCAGGCCTTTAACAAGCATTTGCTATAAGGATTTTGTATCTCTGTATTAAGCTCAAAGGGTTTTTCGTATTATTATTCTTGTTTAGTTTCTTTGGGTATAAAACTTCAAAGCAAGCAAGGAAGCAAGCCTGGGTACAAGGTGAGGAAGGCAAAGATCAGGAAAGGGGAAAAGGAATGAGAGAGAACTTGAAGAATAATGAAAGGAAATGAGCTTATAGATAAGTAATGGAGTGAGAGAATTATGGGAGGTGGATTAATTTCCTGCATCTCAGATTTAATATGGGGAGGAAATGGCTGACAATTTACAATGTAATTCTGTAAATAGTGTCAGAGTCAATGATCCCTTTAACTTTTTCCTGAAGAATAGTATACCAGGTAATCCCATATGTCCACGACCCCTTCTGCATGGCCAGTGAAGAGCTGGGCCCTTGTAAGGGACAGATAAAATTCTACCTGGCTCCTTGTACTGCCCTTATTCTGTGACATTCTGCTCTGAGCACGTGTGGAAGCAACAAAATAACCTTTTACCTAAGGGTTTTTGCAACTGACTACATAATATTTGATCTGAAAATCTGAGTGGGAATCACTATCACTGTTTCTAACTTTATTTGATGGTGGTGAGTCTTTTTTAAGACTTTATTTATTTGTTTTCAAGCATAGAGAGAGAGAGAGAAGAAAGAGATAGAGAAAGAATGAGCATGCCCAGACCTTCAGCTGCTGCAAAGGAACTCCTGATGCAAGCACCACTTTGTGCATCTGACGTTATGTGGGTACTGAGGAATCGAAGCCAGGTTGTTAAGCTTTGCAGGCAGTTGCCTTAACTGCTGATCCATCTCTCCAGCCCCAGTTTTTTTTTCTTTTTAAAAAAATATACATGTTGCCCTCTTAGTGCAGCAGGCAGCACGTCCGTCTCATCAAAAATATACAAAATAAAAACCATTCTGGTGTCTTTGGTGTAACATGTTATTATTGTTGATATATATTATTGTGTATATGTATGTGTTGTGTGTGCATGATGAATTTGTGTGTAGGTAAAACAGTTCTCCTATGACTCAAGGTGTGACATTAGAATTGTCTTTCTTAAATCACATTTACCATGTAGCATCTACAATTTTCAGTTGGATCTTGTTTTCTTTTAAGTTATGGTTTCATTAGAGCAGAGCAAGAATTTAAGGATATTTATAATCTGCAAACAGAGGCCTGTAATTTCTGTTTTCTTCTGACTCACAGTTGTTTCACGTGCACAGAATTCAACAATACTTCAGGAGCTCCCTTTCATCATGCTTTTTCAAAGTGGCTATTTTGTGCCCCTATAAAATGTATGAATTACATATTTATACTTGTATAAATATGAAATTCTCTCCACTTACACTTATACTTTATTGCTTTATTTAATATGTAGTTAAACTTTATAAATGATTAAATCCTGCAGAATATGCAGGCTTGGGATCAAATATAACTGGTTTTTGGTAAATTTATGACTGAACTTTTCCTAGAAGTATAGAGGCTCTGGCAAGAGGCCGTCTCCCTGTGGTCCTGGGTGTGCTTCTATGCCTAAGGTGGAGGAGAGAGGATGAAGGAGAGGACATGATTGAGATAGTTTGCCTGCAGAATTTGCAAGTGGGGGCCTGTTAAAGCACATTTGCCCTAGCGCATTCTTGCTGTGTATTGTGTCATGTGATAGCCATAGGTTGGGGAAGCAAGGATTAGAGTCACTGCTAAGGGCTGTACATAGCAGAGGTGTTCGATCAGCACAGAAGAGAGACTGCTTTTGCTTGAAATAAGTATCCCTGGGGGCTGGATAGATGGCTAAGTGGTTAAGGTACTTGCCTCCAGAGCCTAAGGACCCAAGATCAATTCCCCAGTACCCATGTAAACCAGATGCACAAAGTGACTCATGCATCTGGAGTTCATTTGCAGTGGCTAGAGACCCTGCCCCCCCATCTGTATCTCTCTGCTTACCACTAAATAAATTATATATATATATATATATATATATATATATATATATATATATATATATATATATATATATATATATATATATATATTTAAAAAATAGGTATCCCAAGGCAAGCTATTGGGATCTCAGTTGTGTCCTTGCAAAAGTTTTATGTGGAAATCCTTACTTCCGGACCTCAGAATATAACTATATTTGGGGATAGGGTCAATAGAGAGGTAATTAAAGAAAAATAGGATCATTAGAGTGAGATTTAGTTCAACATGACTGGTCTCCTTAGAAGAAGAAATGTGGACCAGAGCACCAGGAGAAGACCACGTGAGGGCAAGAAAATGATCACGAGCAATCCAACACAAGGGACCTGAAATAGATGATCCCTTTAGAGGCCTTAGCAGAAACCTGCCTCCTGACACTCTAGAACTATGAAACAGTACATTTCTATGGTCTGTGGTCTTCAGTTACAGCATCCCTAACAAACAGGTATGGAAACCTTGGAGGAGGAAGAAATGGCCTTTGACGTGGGATTTTCAGAATAGGCTTATTACCAGTTTCCCAGGATAAGAGGAAATCCAGGTCCATGTGAGAATGTGAATGAGGACTGAGGGGTGAGCCAAAACCTTAGCTTTACAAGCAGGCTGGCCAGGGGAGACAGCAAATATAGGTCAGTTGGGATAGAAGAAGCTGGCCAGATGTTCTGAGGGCTTCTCTGTGGACTCACTGAAGGCTGTGGAGCAGTGATGTGACCAGAGGAGCATGATGGGGAGGGACATGGTCTCGTACAGAGGCAGATGCTTGGTACACAGTCTCTCTTGATTCATAAGGGACATGTCCTAAGACCCCCCCACCCAATGATGCTTCAAACTACAGATAGTACTAAACTGTTTACACTATACACCCTTTCCTAGACAAACATTCCTACAATAAAGTTTACAAATAAGGCAAACAAGAGACTATATAAAATGTCTTGTTTGTTTCTGAAGTTTTTCGTTTTCTCTTGGTTTGGTCACAAGAACCTGAAACAGTAACAAAGAAAACCAGGGATGGAGGGAACACGCATGCTAACATCCTTTGGGGTAGCATGACAATCAGCATCTTTCTATTGTCTGACGCTGTTGCTTCCTGGAAGCTCACTGGAGGAGGAGAGAGCATTACTGCCTTCCTAAACTTCATCTCCTAATCCCTAGGAGAGACTTGACAGATTTTATGGCATTTGCTCCTCAGGGACAAGGAAGTGGACAATGTGAGTGGAAGTATTCATAAAGTGTGCTTGGCTCTGGACTTCTGAAGACCAGCTTCAACAGTGGAGACCTGGGTTTAGTTCTTCAGGGATATGTGATGCCTGTCACATTGGGGTGTGTTGTAGTTATCCTCCCATTGCTTGGAAAAAGCACCCACACAAAAGCAGCTGGTGGGAGGAAGGGATTTATTTAGGCTTAGCATCTGGAAGGGAAGCTTCATGATGTCAGGAAAAGCATGGCAGGAGCCGAGGTTGGACATCACCTCTGCCATAGCAGGAGGAAACAGAAGTAGAAGAGTGAGCAGAATTCTGGCAGGGAGAAGCTGGCTGTAACACCTCTAAGACTGCTTCCAACAACACACCTTCTCTAGCAAGGCTCCACAAACTGCCAGGGACAGAGCATTCAGAACACATGAGTTTATGGAGGTCATTTGCTTCAAACCACCACAGGGTATTAAAGCAGAGACCATGTTTTATCTTGTATGAAAGAAAGTCGTGCCTCAGGAGCCTATGGAATCTTTGGTGCTTGATAAGTATGTCTGAGTAAGTGTACCAGTGACCATTTCCGGAGTTTTTGAGAAATGACTGCAGCCTGTTGTATTGGAAGAGGTTATCAGACATAATCAGTGCTAACTTTTCTAGAGCCTAGAAACATTTCTAAACATGACTTTGTAGGAATGGCTAGGTTAAGAATGAGGCCTCACAGAAAAGACTGATGCAGGAGGTCTGGCATATCTACTTATCAAAACATCTGGGGGCAATATGATAAACCATGATGGTGAAAAATCACCGATTGGGCTGGAGATATGGCTCAGCGGCTAAGGCACTTGACTGCAAAGCCTAACAACCCGGGTTCCATTCCCTAATACCCACATAAAGCCAGTTGTACAAAGCAGTGCATGCATCTTGAGTTCATTTGCACAGTGGCTAGAGGTTCTGGCACACCCATTTGCTCTCTCTTGCTCTCTCTTTTTCTCTCCCAAATCTGCTTGCAAATAAAGTGAATTTTAAAATTTTTTAAAGAAAAATCACCAAGTATGTTCCATCTTTCAAATATCTGTAATAGTTTTGAAAGAAAGATTAGATTTGGTACTGCAAAAATTTGTTTTAATCCTTACAATCCTAATTTTGTTAAACTATTAGCCTGAAAGAATGTTTTCCTATGCAGAATTCCATCTAGTAATTTCCATATGGCCACTGCTGCTTTGAACTCCAATACTGAAAGATCATCTTCTCCTCTTCAAATGTCTCCCAAACTCTAAACAATTAACCAACAAACCAAAATGAGCCCTTACATGGAACTACCCCCAACTAAACCCAACTAAGTCAAAATACCAAACTTCTTATAAAAAAGTAGAAGACAGACATATGTCCATAAACTTACGTGCACAGGAAATGGAACTTTACTTTTCTGCGATTCAATTTCTATTTCCCATTATGTTAGGTGCCTAAATCTTAGTACTAGTCAATAAAAAGCATTTCCTATCTTTTTCCCAGTGGTTTCGGTGAGTTATTGGGAATTTAAATGTAACCAGGCACTGGGGTGGAAAGGGAGGCTGACTGTCCATCTGATATGAGTTACCATTTTTTTTTCTTCTGGCACTCACCTTAAAGTCTTCATTTCCAGCTGGTCTTTATTGTCATTCACACTTCACATCTCCACTGCAAGGCTGCCTTGGTCTTCCCATAGATCTGCCCTGTGTGAGAGAATCAATCTCCCGTTTCCATGAAGCCCGAGCAGGGGTCAGCTATGTGGTGCCTATGGCAGAGTCAGCCCTGTCTACCTTGAGCCAAGGGATGGCTTTCTCCCATCACCTCTGTGTTACCATTGCAGGCACTTCTGCAAAACTCCCCAGCATCTATTTATCCCATGATGCCCTTTCCTGTGTTTTGGGAGCTCTGTTCTAATCTCTAGGCAGCAAGCCTCGTGCTAGCAGCCAAGCATGCTCAGATTCTTACTTGTCACGTGCAAGTGTTCTTTCAGTAATCCTTTCAGGATTGGCTTCTAAACAAATCAGAGATGCCTCATGCTTTACTTTTAAGGCACGGGGACTTGTCCTGAAGGCTACAAGCTGGCGACAGCAATGGAAAATGAAAGTTACACTTTATCTGAATTTGTATGATTTGGCCTTACTTCAGCTGTGACAAAAGCCTGAGGATCATGAGCTTTGGTCAGTTTAATAAAGTCTAATGAACGGGAAACTGTTGGCACAGTGCATGGTGAATACAAAGACCTGAGCAACCCAGAAAGTTTTCATCTAATATAGCTTTAAAAATACTAAAAATATAAACACAAAGGTGGAAGTAAATGTCTTTCCCTCACCCATGTGTGTGTGTGTGTTTATTCTATATCTTGTCATGAAATTATTCCCTGACTAGTTGGCAATAATTTCATTGGAGAAATAATACCTTTAAACTTTTATGGTTACCTTCTCCAGACTATCATCTTAATCTCAGAGACATGCTCGCTTGGCATGGAAAATTGCATTTACTCACTATAAGTGTGTGGAAGGAAATTGAATTTGATAGAATGTTTATTGCTGGAAATCAAGTTCACTCACCTAAGCTTGCAATGTTCACACCAGCTCTGTGGCCTCTCTAATTTCATTGTGTTACTTTACTCTTACAGAAGGGCCCTGACTTCATTTAATTAAAAATCATCAAGGAAGCCACTTAACTTTTTTCCTGTAAGATTGTTTGGAAAACTCTGGGACTTATAGAAATAGTTTTAGAGAGAGAGAGAGCTGCGAATGAGTTTTTATGTACTGTTAAAAAAAGAACTAGCAAGGATGAATGTTACATAGTGTTATTCTGTTACAGAAATTTGTCTCTCCAATATGGCTTAGTAGCATATATACAACTTCAAATACCAATTCCATTGGTTGGGGGGGGAATAGAAGGACTAGGAAAAGTTGAGAAATTAGATTTTTAAAAGCCAAGGGACAAGTTTAAGCGGTCATTTAGTCATGTTGCAACTGAGTGTCCTGTCATCACATAAGAAACTGATGAAGTCCCTTCACATAAATATACTTGTCATCCCCCTCCCCACTGTTATATAAGTTTCTTCTGGCCTGAGATTTGGTCTCTTTGCTTGTTGTATTCCTAGGATGTTCTGTAAGAGCACAACGGTCAGTCACGTAATATTAAATTTAATAATTAATGAATGAATAGTTTTCTAGGATCCTAAGTAAAGTTGTACCTTACATTCCAAAAAATACTACTAGAAAAATTTCAACTCTTACTTAGTGCAAACATGTTAAAGTGGTTGCCATGCCAACACTATTCAAAATGACTTTTAGAGCACAACCATTCCCTGGATTCCTGAAAGAACACATCTTCTGGATCAGAAAGCTTGCTGTGTGTCTACACACTTCTGGGTAGATGTCTGGGATATTTTCAAATGGATATTTCCTATGAGTAGTTGACATAATCTTGGCCTGGAGGTGATCAGCGTATCATTATGGACATGAGGCCTGGAGGAGAGGAGACTCATAATACTCCACTGGCTCTCATTCCTTCATAGGTTATTTCTAGAAGGTCATGTGTCTGCAGGAGATTGAAAAAGGTGGAGAGACAGTTGTACTGGGTCACCATGAAGAGCAAAATAGAGTAAGTCTTAGTGGCTTGCCTTTCACTAGCTCGTCGTTTGTCCCCAAGTCGTGCTGGCTTCAATCCCAATTGAGAAACTTAAATTCACTATGTTTTCAAATGTTTGAAAGTTGCTTTCTCATGATTCTTCAGCTTTGAAACTAGGTGTTCAAACTTAATGTTTGGGATGATGGGAAAGAGATAAACACATCTTCACGGTACATTACTTATTGCTTCATAAAACCTTGAAACATACTTAACACTTGAGATTTTAAATGGCTTCTCTTAAATATGGAATTTCACATTCTTTCAAGACTAAAAAGTTGAGCTTTATGACTTTAGGTTTTATTTTCTTCTTCAGTATAAAAGGTAATTATAATCTGGCTTGAACTTCTAAGTTTTTGTTTTTTAACATGCTGTATCTACAACACATGTTTTTATTCACGATGAAAGAAATTTGGTTGATAACTATCATCACATCATAACTCAATTTACTTTCTAAGAATCAAAGAGTTTTCCATTAGCAATATGTTGACTTGCACAAATAATCTGAAATGTGCTGCAATCTGGTCTTCCCCAGCTACGAAGCAGCTGCCTCGAGTGAACTTTCTAAGTGAGTAGAGGTTCAGGTACCAAAAAGATCATAGAACAAATCTAACAAATTTAGATCTTTAAAAATCTCCAGAGAGTATTGATAAGGCTTTGTAAATTGGTCTTCTGTAAATTGGGAGGGGGATGGAAGCCAGCCTTCATTAAGATTGAAATGTAAATATTGATAATCGTTGATTAACAATCTTGCCTTCTCCCAGGATGTTACAATCTCATTGACCCAAAGATCCCATCACAAGGGGGAAAATTGGAGTTTGTTATCTGGAAGTCCCATACCCATTACATGTCCCATATTCCTTCAGAGAAGTAGACTTATCATTGTTGCTTATACAATATTATTATGAATGTTATTAAGTTGATATATGGATATAATGTCCATAACATAACTGTGATTTACTTCTATATTGGCTAAGTCAAGCAACATATATAAAGACAATTAAGCCTTCCTAGAACATTCTATATCGAAATGAGTACAATTTTTAAAAACTTCATATTTCTCCATAATATGATAGGTGTAGAGTACTTAGCATTGGAATTGCTTGGAATTTTATAGGTCCTCAATGAAAAATAGCTATTATTTCACTATAGGAGTTCCTGATATTTGGAGGTGGATGGACTTTGTCAACAACATGCCACATAACCTAGAAAGATGGAGTTACAGAGATTGAGTCAGTCTTCCCGTTTTGTACATGAGGACATGGAGCCCACTGGAAATTGAATGACTCAAAGTCAGGGAGGAAAGTGGAAAACTTGGGAAAATCCTCTGACTTTCAGCTCAGGTGATCTCTCCCAGGTCTGGGCCAGGTGCCTTCAAGCAAAGCCTTTGTCTGTAGTATCTTTTATCATTTGCAAATGCAGGGAAGACTATGATTGCCTTACAGAGCTCAAGGGAGAGCAAGTATCCCACAAGACCACGGAAAGCTCTCCCTCCATGTGGGACTAAAATTAAAGTCTGATTTTAAAGTATCATCCTTTGGAAAACCATCTTTGGTTGGGGGACATATTTACAGAGCAATATTAAATAGGGACAGATCAATGATGCAGAGAAATAAAACTCAAAAGGGCTATTTTACCTCTAAATGCAAGTAAATTACACAAAAGCCATCATAAAATGCAAACACAAGATAATGTTCATAGCTCATGCTCTTTTTCCTTACAAAAAATGAAGACAGAGGTTTTACATCCAGTATTACTTTTGGGTGGGGGAATGATTAGCCATCATTCTTGAAAAGAAAGTGATTTCCTCCTCCTTGGTAGATCTTGTCTTGACACCTTGGGGGCCTTGGAGATTTTTGTCCTGAAGTTGATTTTTCTGCTACTGTGTTTCCATTATGGCTCATGCTGAAAAAACATAAATCTGTTTAACTTCTGGATACTCACCAGTCTTTATTTTTAGACAAAATCTCTTCAGAAAATTCTTTAACGTCAAGGGAAATTAGAATGCAATATTGGCTTTGCTCTTTTACCTTGGGACTTAAAACTTCCCATTTAGAGATACGTGATTGTTTCTACTGTGACTCTTCATGTGGACAGCCTGAAATTGAGTCGATCAACAACAACAAAAAAGTTTGTCTATCATCTCTGGATCTGTGGCACCTCCAAGGAATCAAAATGTCAAGTTCAGAGAGTTTGGGACAGAGTGTGACTCACTGGGAGAGCTAGCAAGAAAGGCTTGGAAGTGTTGTTATTGTTGTTTTTCCTGTAGTAGGATCTTGCTCTAACCCAGGTTGACCCGAAATTTACTATGTAGTCACAAGATGACCTCGAACTCACAGTGATCCTCCTACCTCAGACTCCCGAGTGCTAGGATTAAAAGGCATGCACCACCATGCATGGATCAGATGTACTTGAATCTTGAATTGCTCATATTTTGAAATTACAGCCACCTGGATGGCAGTTTTAAGTGATTTACCTTGTTTTCTAAATGAACTTTGTGTCAAAGGAAAGTAAATTTACTTTTGCTCAAACAACATCCAAGTGTCTTCATGTGGGGCTTCCCAATAATTGGTTATAAAGTGAATTCCCAGGTAGAATTTCTTGAAAATAATGGATAAGAATTATGCAGATGGTATACTCATTGGTAAATTTCTCTTTTGATGCCCTGTAATGATACAGAAAGCAAATCACTAAAACCTCCATTAACTTTTTCACTGGTTTCACAAACTGTCAACAGATGATAGAAAAACATATGGTTCCTATTGTCTTCCCCACCTTTCAAAATTTTGGTATAAATGTAAAAATGATGACTATCACAAAAGCTGGCAGAAGAACTCATATTTTATTTCATATTTTAAGGGCGTAGGCCTAGAGTTCCTATACTCCATTTAGGTTCCTATTTCTGCCACTTATATTATGCTTGGGAAACCTCATTATTGCAAGAATGACTGTTGGGTTTCCTTTGAATTTGGGTTCTATGAATCTTTCTAATCAATTATTTTGACATTGCAAATATTAAAAGGCCTATATATCAAAGGAAACCCAATGTTTTCTTTTAAGCTGTGTCTTTTTTCGGTCGTTAGAAGTAGCTGCAAGTGGATTCTTATTTCTTAGTCAGCCTTTCCATCTAGTTCCTAATAGTTAATGTGGAATGTTTAGGATATGTTGCTGATGCATCTTTAACCCAGCTAGCTGAGTAAGCGGCTTCTCACTTCACATGCAACGTTTGGATTCTTAAACAAAACAAAATTATGAACAACTCTGGGAAAAACATGGCTTGGACTCAATGCTATTAAAATAGGCCTATGGTGAAGTAGTCACAAAATCTTCCAGAGAGCCTGCAATTACACTAGAGGATAGACACGGCCTTAATGTTAGTCACCAAGGACTGGGGAGGCCATTGCTTCTGAGCATTTCAAAGTAAGGCCTATAGGGTGACCTTCACTGAAGGTGCAAATTCAAGTGCATGACAGTTATCCCAGCACTTTGGAGGCTGAGGCAGGAGGATTATAAATTCAGTGTCAGGCTGGGCTACATACTCAACCCTTTTACCTTCCAAAAATACAATTTAAGGTCTCTCCCCCTCCCAGACTTACATGATCAGAACATGGGTAGGAGGGCTGAAGCCCAGGAATTTGCATTTAACCACAATAATGCACATTTCTATTTTAGCTAGGGGAACATATGGTTCGGCTAGGGAAACAGACTTATGGACCAGCAGAAATTCTCTAAAGAACTGGGTCATATTAAAGAGACAAAACCCTTTGACGATAGAGTAAGAAAAGAAGGAGCCTGGCTTGACACAAACTCCTCCCATGGAAATGGAAGGTGAGTCTTTATCCAGGATGTGAACATACTGTCACACGATGGGTAATGAGCCCATCATTATTAGGAAGCTGAGTTTTGTTGCTAAGGGAAGAAACCAAGCTTCTGGAATTCCATTGAAAGAATTTGAACTAGCTAGTCCCCATGGTCCCATTTCTTATCAGTGGCACCAACAGCCTCCAGGCTAATGCCTCATACAACTAAAATTGTCCCTTTCCAGCCAAAATCCATAGAAATAAGTGAGTGGGAGAATTGGACACGAAGATCAGCTGACTGCGTGTAAAATAGGCCCTGAGGTAGCACTGCATTGTTCATAGAAATCTGGTTTTTTTTTTCCTCCAGGAGTAGCTGTGGGTTCTTTGGCTGGTATTATAAACCCTCCAAGACCTCAGTTTCCCCCCTAGTGAATGAAGGAGTTTTCAGTGGTTCCAGCTCTGGGACTTACAGGATTTGGGAGTGATTATCTTATCTAGTTGCATGGGGTGTGCACAAGTCAGGTGCAGAATGATCCTCCCTAAAGCCTTTCCTATCATCTAGTCAGGAATTAAGAATGTGTGTGTCCCTTTCTGTCGGGATAGTTTGGCAAACAAGCTGAGAAATAGAAAATATACAGTGTCATCCCCACACCCATCACTCACTGACCATCTAAACTGCAGCCCACTTCTTCCACCTTGGGGAGGGCTTTTATCGTGGTTTAACCTGGTTTAATACTAAACTCACAGAGCCACTTATAAGTGGTGTAAATGCTTGTAAGAGATCAGCTCCATGCCGGCTGACATAGGACGGACTCAACAGTAATAGTGTGTGTGTGTGTGTGTGTGTGTGTGTGTGTGTGTGTGTGTGTGTGTGTGATATTGAGCACAGCACTTCCCAAATGCTAGGCAAACACTCTTAGGCTGTTTTTGAGCCACATCCCCAGACAACTGTAAATTTCTTTTTGTTAAAGTGCAGAATCCTATTTTCAAAAGGCTTCAGACACTTATGATCAGCTATCTCAGAGGAGCCCATTATAGAAGGGTCGTCTCTCATGTTAACCACAATGTTTAAAAACTTAGCATGGCATAATTGGCATTGGAATATGTGAAATTTTTAGGCAAAAGCCCAGGTTCCAGCAGCTACACTGGGCTGGGCTCAGCCATCCATTAAAGAGGCAGTGCAGGTGAAAGCAGACAAGAGGTGTACTCAGTGTTGGGAAGGGGCAGATAAAGGGTTCCAATGGTACCAAGTCCATCTCCTGGGCACTGCTCTAACTTTAGCTGGAGTGAGGGGAAGGATTGAGGCAAGAGGTGTGCATAATGAAGCCATCCTGATCTAGGAATGATTTCATCAATGATTGTTTCAGCTCTGTTCCTGCAGCTTGGGCTGAAGAAGTCCACGTTACTTGAGTTGATGGCTCTTCTGCTCCCAGGAGCAGCCTCGC
>PVHP010002092.1:0-95302 GCA_004024765.1 Zapus hudsonius
GGGTACATTCAGGGCCTCCAGCCATTGCAAATGAACTCCAGGTGCATGTGCCACTTTGTGCATCTGGCTTTACATGGGTAAAACAGTAAGGTTAGATAAAGACCAAAGAGACTGTTGTGCATTTTATACATTTATACATTTTATAGGCTTCCTTGTGTTTCTAAAATCTCTAAAACAGATGGCTTTTTCTGAGAGCCATCTTACTGTTCAGGTAATTGACAGGCCCTCTTCTGTTTACTCTTATAGACAAGGACAGTGGTATGTTCTTGTTTCTTTATCAGAGAGCCTCTAGGTAGGTAATTATCTTACAAGGATTCCATAGTTACCAGTGACCTCCCAGGCAATTCAGAATGTTCCCACCCAAAGCCCCTTGCTGTTTTGACCAATAATCTGTCCTGCAGTTTTAATACCTGGTTTTACAAGCTGTTGATTATAAAGAAGGGGTCCATCCTCAATGACCTTCAATCCTACTAATACCTGACTAGTTACCCAGTGTTATTAGGAAAAATGCAAGCAGACCCATAGATTGTCATGTTAAATTTCTTTTAGAAAATTTTAAATAGGGTAAAGATACTTTAAACTTTAAAGTATCCTCATCCTGTTAGCTATTTAGCATCATTAAAATGGTAAATATTGCTCAGTCAATATTTAACAGTATTTAAATAAACTGTTTTAGCTAGAATTCTGTACCTAAACTGTTACTGTAATGGTAGAATGTATGTTGTGTTAGTGAATTTTCTATTTATGTGTAGTTTCAAAACTTATATATAGAGATTTAATACTGAAACTAGGCTTGTTCTATGTACTTCTGAAATATTTTTGCTTGGTTTCCCTTGGACAAAGAGTAATCAGTCTCACAGTGTTCTCCTTATTTTAATCTTCATCTGTGTTTTCATTAGAACATTTCATTAACCATACATATATTTTAAAATAATAGTGGTTTCATTTTAAGTTACTGTCTTTATTTGCTTCTATTTTTATTTTTCATCCAGAATGAGGCGCAGACAGCAAGAGAATTCATAAAGATTGTAGAAGCTGCAGAAAATGAATACCAGGTATGATTTTTAAAAATAATGCACACAGTCACATGAAAAGCACGGAAATTTTAATTTTCACTGTAATGCTGAGGTTTTTCATTTTTTTATAATATATGATGGATTCTTTTTGTTTTATGCTTACTTGTTTACTACAAAAATAAAGGTGACAGTGTAGTTAATAAGTGGCAAATTAATTGAATTATATTAAGATTTTGTATCTTAATATACCTTACTGCATTGTAATATTTCAGCATTGGTCAATATTTTAAACTATTTTGCTTCTGATGAGAAATTTTAAAAGATGTTTTCTAAGCCATTTGGATTATATGTTGTTTAGATCACATTTTTATGTTGTGCTTTACTTTTTAATATTTTTGTTTTATAAACTGTATTCTTAAATTTAAACATGTAATTTGTGAATTGAATATTTTGTTTTATAAACTGTATTCTTAAATTTAAACATGTAATTTGTGAATTGAATTAATTTTCCGTCTTTGCTAACAGTAATTTCTAAGTTTTTCTGGCTGAGATAATACAATTAATTCAAAATGAGGAAACAAATATTAAGTCTAGTTGCATTTTATTAAATTCAGTTTTTCAAAATCATGAGCTTCTTCTTGGAGCTGCTTTTAAGCAGCTTTTAAGTTAATGTTAAGAATTTTATTTTACTATTTAAATGCAGTGAAACAGGCATATAGATGTTCAGAAAACATGTATTTTACAAACTATTTTCTTTCTTTCATTTGCTTTAAACTTCCAACTATTGCTTTTCGTAGACTGCCATCAGCGAGAATTACCAGACAATGTCGGACACTACTTTCAAAGCCTTACGCCGACAGTTGCCAGTGACGCGCACTAAGATTGACTGGAACAAGATCCTTAGCTACAAGATTGGCAAAGAAATGCAGAATGCATAAGACGACATTGCATGACCTGATTGTTTAGTGTCTTTGCGTTTTAAAAAAATTTATTGCAAAAGTATTCTGAACTGTCAAGCTGCCCAATCAGATGGGCTATTGCCATTTAAAAATCACTGTAATTAGTTTGGTTAGAGCACAGAGCTTAGCTAATCAACCATTATTTTTCATTTCTTTTGTTCAAAAAGGATTGAAAA
Source organism: Zapus hudsonius (assembly GCA_004024765.1). Lineage (NCBI taxonomy): Eukaryota > Metazoa > Chordata > Mammalia > Rodentia > Dipodidae > Zapus > Zapus hudsonius. The sequence continues at coordinate 2,152 of PVHP010002092.1, forward strand.
TGAATTCAGTTTAAATGTCTTTTACTTTCTGTTGCTCCTTTCTTACAACGAAGAGGTATTTCCTCCAGGTTATGCTTAAAAGTTTTTGAAGTATTTCAAAAGTATTTTACTTACTGTAGCCCTAAAATTGTTTTTTTGGCTTATGAAATGGGTAACTTTTGATATTAGCCCGATCCTTTTTAACGGAGTCAATAATGGACATTAGCTTAAGGTGGTTGATGGATTTAGCCATATATGCTGCTAAAGAAATTGTCTACCGTCCCCTCCCCACCTCTTCCACTAGTAAGATTGAGATTAGAGGGAAAGCATTTTCTATATCAATTATGTTTAAACCTTTGTATAAGGTTATTTAGCTAGCTTAGTGTTTAACTAAACTTTTTTTTAAACAAGGCCAAGATCTATTGATGTTTTGAGATTCTGAAATTAAATGAGAATACTTATTTCAGAAATGCACTTAATGCTTTTTTTCTTGTGACAGTTACGCAAATTAGCTTGAATTCCATATGTCCCTGAGTTATTTTTATCACAAAGCCACAAATGTATTATAATAAGGTAAATTGTAATATATATAATCCTGAACTCATGACCGTGTCTCAGTTTGTTTTTTCTTTGGATTGAAAAGTACTGACTTTCAATGTGACATTAAAATACAAATTTTCCTATTTATTTGAGTCAAAAGTTACCAGTCAGTCACATACTATTTTAATACTTTCTTTGGATATTGTAATTCTTAACAGGTTATAAATTAGAAATATTGGGAGGTACATTTGTTATACAATTACAGTCTTAAGTTTTTCCATCTTCCTATGCATCAGAAGCATGTTTGTAATATTTCAAAAATAGATTTATTAATACTACAGCAATTTCAAGCCTGTGGTATTTACTATAAGGAGTTGGGTTTAATGATTTCATTCAGTAGTTCTGCTTCTTATACTTGAGTGAAATCCATTCCTCATGTACTCCTGCAGACATCTTGGCCTGGAAATGTTGGTTTTTTTTTTTTTATTTTTGTTTTTTTTTTTTAACACCACTTTTATTATGTATAATAAAATATTTCATTAGCTTGTATTGTATAGATTTTTAAAAAATCAATGAAAGCATGTGATTTAATTTCTTTATAAAATCACTGTTGGGCTTTGAAAGCATTGTGAATACAATTTGACTAAATTACTTTCTCGTTATAAATTTTGACATTTAAATTCCTAAGAAAAATAAGCTTGATAACCTGTTTTCCATATGAGCTGATAACATCTTTTCCATATTTTAAAAGACATATTCAAAAATTTGATTCTGAACTAAATACTAGGTAAATGTGTAATTAATTTGCTTCGTTGTGAGTTGGGCTGTTACGGTTTATATTTTGTGATGGTCATTTATTTTGGCTCTGTTATAATATAGAATACATTTTAAAAACTATACACACTTTTTGAAGTTAGCAGCATGTGGAAGGTGAGTCATCAAAACTAATTTAGAACACATGCCAAAACAATGGGTGCACAACAGACTCATCTTTAAAGCCTGTGAAAGCTGTATTGTTACCGTGAAAGGAGAATGAAAACTCAAAGCATCAGGAGCTCAGGGCTACAGTTTCAGTAGGGGCTGTAATGGGTGTGTAGCGAGTACTGAGTAAGCTGACGTGCGGAAGCAAGGAGAATCTGGGGAACCTAGGCTGTGCAGTAGTCTAGGGAAAGTCAGCAAGATGTGCTAAGGCACTGGTGATGGATGTAAAGAGAACCGTCAGGGATGTTCAGGCTTGAGAAACAGGAGTATTTTGAAAAGAGCAGTAGATGGTTGGGGGCAGGGAAGTCTGTCCCGGAGCCCACTTTTAGATTTCATGGGGAAATATAAAGCAGTTAGGAATAAGAGACATGGGATAGAGGAATGCTGTCAGTGTCTTAGAAGAATGGAAAATGAGTAAACCTGGAAAGCCAGGGAAAATGAAAGACTCCTCGGAGCAGGTGGTGCCTGGTGTGAAGCAGCATTTGATGTGCAGGCATAGTGTGCATTACACGACTTGAATTTCACCACCACAGTTGTTGCTTTATTAAGAGTGTATGACTCAGCACCAAGAGGAGCAGGGGTACAGAGATCATCTGGAATGTGCGGAAAGCAAGGCAATGACCGGAGGAGGGGAGGGGTAGTGAAAGTGGGGCACAGTAAATGGACCATAGTTTATGCTTAGAGTGCAGGGCTGAAAGGAATTAACTTGAAAGATGGGAAGTTAGAGCATCTGCTTAAGGTTCTGAGAAATTACAGTGATTAGTAATGAGTATAGCCAAGGAAGTGACTGGCTGAGGGAGGATAGTAGAGTATAAACAACTGAACCTGGAGTTAGAGAACTCCAGGTATTGAAATCATGGATTCTGTTTAGAAGTAGGTCCTCTGACATGAGTGTTATTTTCGGGCCATACAGATGCTCTTCGAGTTAAAATAGTGTTTCATCTTAGTACACCCATTGTAAATAGAAAATACTGATGGTCAAATGGATTTAATACATCTAAAATAATAGCTTAACATAGGCTACCTTAAACATGCTTCGTTAGCTAACACAGGCTATGGTATAATAAAATACTGAATATCACATCACTTAATGAATATCGACAAGTGAAGAAAATGACTATGCTTTCACACCACTGTGAAGTGAAAAAGATCAGGGATCCTGCACAAGTTAGAAAAATGTTACAAATATTCTTGAGGCTTCCCTCATTTTAGATTTTGGTCACTAACATGGGGACAAGAGCTTTAAAAGTAAGGTGTCCTGGAAGCTCTGGTTTAAAAATATTTAAAAGTGAAATTCCTAGTGAAGTTAAGAAAATCTATAGATGGTTGTATAGCATTTGAGCAGCTTTTTTCTGTTTTAAATCACTGATTTTCAGTAAGCCACCATGGAAGTTGTGAAATATGAGCTGTGCTTTCAGAAGAGCTTCATTTTGATGACCAGGTTTAGTGACAGGGTGTGGTTCAGTCAGCCAAGAATTAGAATTAACATTGGTTTTATAACACATGCACATTATGAAAAATCTCAGAAGTGATATGTATTTTGTAAGACTTCTCTAAGGTGGATTATTTAAAGGTAGAATTGCTATATTTTTTAGTCATGAAGAATATAGACTTTGGGGCTTGAACCACCACTTTTTAAAGGTGTACTCTTTGTTTAGGCATCTCTAAATTTGACCTTTTGAGCATCATAAATTTTTTTTTTCTGCTTGTGTATGTGCTGGTATAGTACCCCCATGAACTCACCTGTGGCAGCCATAGGATATCAGGTGTCCCCCTCCATCACTCACCTGCCTGTTTTTCCTTGCAAAGGAGTCTTACTGATGCCAGAGCTGCTGATCATGAGCCACAGACCTCTCTGGTCTCTGTTCCCTGTATAGGACTGGGGTTACAAATGTCAGTGGCCACACCCAGCTGTTCGCATGGTTTCTGGGCATTAGAACGCTGGTGGTGTCAGCCCTTGTGCTTGCGCTTAACTGCTGAATCATCTCTCCAGCACAGATACTTTAAATCTTACAGGCAGTGCTACCTTATGGGTAATGTGTAAAGTGTCAATTAAAATAGCAAATTAACCTTTAAAGGTTTAAGGAAATTAAGATAAAAATGGAGAGAAAAATAGAATGTCAGATCATTCAAGGTTAAGCTATGTAGAGGGCATCTTGGAGTTAGGTAAGTATGAAACATTTTTAAAGTTGGGGCAATACGTTGAGCCTTTTTCATGTAGCATATTAGAAAATGCTGACTTTGAGAAGTGGTAGGTCTATTTGCTGGTGACCCATTGAGGGGATCTTTATCACGTCACATTTTGAACCCATCTAGGAAGATGTGCCACATACAGCATTAAAATATGAGCTTATAATTAGTGAGATTTGCAGTTTTAAATGTTTTAAAGCTTTCATCTACAGTAACCTTTAGTGCCAAGGCAAGGACATTTTTGCAAAGGATGAGTTTTAAACTTCTTGGCCCCACTGATAGATTTTGAGTCAGTCTTTAAAAAGTATAGCTTATAACACACAAACATTCTTAGTTTGGTATAATCTAACAAAATGATGTAATGAATTTACTGTCAACTTCAATTCTTTTGATGCATGACTGCATAAGAGAACTTTTTTTCCACACAAAGCACATATCACAGTGTCACAGTCAGCCACAAACTGCTGGGATGAATCTCCAAACCAGGCACAATTATGGGAGGAAAATACTGAAGCTAAAGATCCAAGGGAATCTCTAATGGTGAAAGTGGCTGGCTCCTTTTCACAGGTCCAAGCAGAGAGAGAAAACCATCACCAACACCACACACACAGAACAGCAAACAGGCAGAGGGGTGGGAGAGATTTCTTTCCCCTTTATATAGCCTTAGGGCACAGGTCTTACAACCCTATCCCAGATTTACTGGCTTCATGGGTCTCTGGAATTCCTTTGCTGCACTGCCCACACAGAAAGGGGTGTTAATTTCTAGCTCTCCTCAGCTTCCTTACCTCCTGGCCCCTACTGTAAACATCCTGAGACCCACCCAAGATGGAATTAAAAAGATCAAGTTAACAACAAAACCTAACCATCAAAAGTCCACCCCTTGTCAACTTGACATCAAACCATATCTCCTTACATCATACTTAGTTTCCATATGAAGACCAGTAACAAGATCATAATTCCTCCTAACATGACTTAACTACCTCATGTACAACCGGAAATGCATAATCTTTCCCACACAGAAGGCAAGGTCCCCAAACTGCAAGTTTTGTAAACCAAAAAAAGTTACATACTTTTAACATATGTACAGAGTAAACATTTCCAACTGCTATGAGGCCTAAGACTGGACCAATGCAAACTCAACAACCATTACGCAAACATCAAACATCTGCAGTTCAAGTCCAATAAGTCCAATATCACAACCAGTAACTGACAGCCTCTGCCTTTTCCAATTCTGTCCCTCCAGCTTGGCTGAGTAGCTGGGAAAAACTTCAATCCCTAGCCAGCAGCACTCCATGGTAACCCTTGCACAGTCCCAGTATATCCAAAACATCTTTGGATCTCCATTGCAAACCATGGTCCATCTTCCAATGGCTTCACTGGCCAATCAGGGACTTAACACCCTGTTACATATACCACCTCTCAGCAGCAGCTCCTGGAACCTTGTGCACTTCATGACCCACTCCATGCATGCATTTCTCATGCTTCCAGAAGCAATACCAGGTATGCAGGACACAGCCATTTGTTAATTCAGGAACAAAATAAACCTTGAGGAGCAGGTTCCTTCCTTTGAGCTATCTGTCTGAAAGAGTGTTCAGTCCTTCCTGGGAGGAAACATCTCAGGCATCTTTTCCATTGCTTCAATGTACAGCAGTTAGGCTATATTCTTTAGGATTGCTAATGTGGTGACCATGGTATTTTAACTAACCTAAATACCAGTCTCTGTGCCGTAAATTAAACTTGCTTTGAGTTTTTCAACATTAAATCTTAAATTCTCAGTTCCACATTGTTAGCCAAACACAACAGTTCATTTTTTTGTTGGTATTGCTAAAATGGGACACAGAGCACAAAGGGTTAAGGATGTTTGAGAAACGGGTCGGAAACCCCGGCAAAAACCCAGTAGGTGTTTCCCCTATCTCCATCATTAGCCCTGACACTCCAGGCTCCCAAAGCAAGCCACATGAACCCAGGTTCGCACCCCAGCTGTGCCTGGAAGGTGGCAGTTCCTCTGCCCCCACCATCTGATATGTGCCCAAGCTCACGTCTACATGCAAAGCAGGTATTCACAGGTTGCTGGTTACCACCAATCTCCATTGCCCATTCCTTCCCCTCCCTCCTCCTCTACTATTTAACCGATGCTTCTACAATAAATGGGATTGTTTTCTATGCCTTTCCCCCGGGTCTCGGCCTGTATTCTCTCTGAAGAGATGAGCTGAACACACAGGAAGCCATGCTTCCAAGAGCTGTAACACTTCCGCAGATTTTCAGGCCCATGGGCATGCTTCCACAGCTGCCCAGGCCCCCTGCGGCTGTCCGAGCCACCACTGCTCAGAGCATGCCTGCTTCCTCCCTCCCCATGGTCAACCTCCGTGCTGCTGTCAGCAAAAATCTGCAGCTGCTCCCAGATGCGGAGCGGACCTCACCTTGCCAGCACCAGCAGCCAGCCTGGACCATGGAGAGACACGGTTCTGCTCGGCCGGTGCCCACGCACCTCTTCCCAGCAGCCCAGCCCTGCCTCTCCCGGTGCACTAGCTCTCCAACCCAGCCCTGCCTGCATGGCCCGCAAAAGCCCCAGGCAGACTTCAAGACCAGCTCCTTTTATTAAAAACAATTTTAAAAAAAAATTCAACCTGATCAAGCTCTCTGGGCATGGGCAGTAGAACGTAGCCAGCTCTTATTCCAATAACACAATTATAATAAATTTCTCTTCAGTCTCTCCTTCCCCTTAGAAAGTCACAAGGGAAGCCTCCAAATGAAATTCTCTTTGTCCTTAGCATTATCAAATTCTCATCAAAATAGCCCATAAAACTTGGCTTACGACTCTGGAAGACATCTTCAGTTGCAAGTAACAAGTCCATGTCCATTCCTCCAGCACATAAGTTCTAGAAAACCAAAATCCACAGTCAGAGTCATCTCAGCAAAATCACTCCACTTCTAGTACCAAAACTGTAGCAGTCAGCCACACACCACTGGGATGAATCTCCAAACCAGGCACATTTTATAGGAGGAAAGTATTTATTGAAGCTACAGATCCAGGGGAAGTTCCATAATGGTGAAAGAGGCTGACCTCCTTTCACAGGTCCAAGCAGAGAGAAACCCAGCACCACCACCACACACACACAACGGCAAACAGGCAGAGGGGGTGGGAGAGATTTCTCTCACGTCTGTTTTGAAATAGCTTCTTGTCAGCCATAGTTCTACTGTGCTCTAGAACATCAGGAGATACTCCACACCAGCTGTACCTAAGCAGAGTGGATTTAAGAATGTCACTTCTATTTTATTTCATCATGAGCTGCAATTCTTCAGTCCCTACACTTTGGTTCTGCATTGTGTGGGGCACATAGCTTCCATCCATTTCTAATTGGCAACTGATAGCATTTGTCTCTGGAGAAGAGCTACCTGGGATTTGAGCTGAGTGCAGGAGGAAAATGAGTCTTGGTGGTGTATCCTTTGGGGAAGGGTAAATACACTATTAATGTGTGGTAGGAAGGGTACATTACAGAGTTCAAACAGGTAATGACAGAAATTGCTAACTGCCCCTTCAAAATATCTGTCCTTGCAGAAGGGGGGCATCTCAGAAGGGGGGCATCTCCCATATTGTGTTAGAGCTTGGAGTAGTGATGTTACAGTTCTGCTTAAAGGGAAGCATGACAGAGAGAGAGTACTTAGAGTAACTGTGGGATCTCCCCCACTGGTCAGGAGCTGTGCACTCCCTTCTCACCTACCTTTTTTTTTTTCCAATATGCTAACTGAACTTTGGTGCCACCTCTTCCATGAGGTACAGGCACAAAAAAAAAAAAAAAGTTTGAACCCCATCTTGTGCTGTTTGTAACTCCCTGCCAACTGGGACCACCAGCTTTGGAGTTCACAGCAAGAGGGATTTAATTCCCAGTTTTGTTTAAATTGTTATTTTGTATCTTGTGCATCTTAAACTAATCTTAAAAGATAGAGCCTCATTCCCTCCCACCCTGTCTGACTTATGGCCTCTAAGATCTAGCTAAGCCAAAGGTTGGACTTTTTGGAAATGTTCATCTTTATTTATAGAATAACCTTCCCAAAGAGGGCAAAGCTAAAATGAACCATAAAGACAATCTGTCCATTCTCCGAAAACCTTCATTTCTGACCACAAAATTTGTTAAATATGATATTAGAAGAATATTTCCAGAACAACCCCATTAGTATTTGCAAGGTTTTTTTCTTCCACTTGTTTTCTGATAATTTTTGTGCTTTTGTGTCAGAGATGTTATCACTATATGTATGCTTCACGAAGTGTCTTAAAATTCTGCTTGAAAGAGAAAATGGTGTGTTTTTGAGCATGCCTGTTAGAGTGAAGAGACAGAATTTTACATCAGGGAAATAAATACAGTTGCAGTTCCTGAAAGGTGCCAGTAGATGTCACTTCCCTCGTTTCAGGCTAATTAGATCAGGGAGTTGTTGAAGATGATCATACACATTACTGTATGTATCCCACCTCCAGTGTACCTGAGCATATCATGACTTGGCTGTTATTTAGTAGAAGAATGCTGGGAAAGCATTTTTCATGCTTAACACCTGAGGAGAGTCCTTAGGAATTGGAAATATTTAGCAGTAGATTTGCAAACATTTATAGAAATATATATATATTCAAACCCAGAATTCTTGAAACAGGATCTAATGTGGGATGAGGATAGGGTGAAATGACACACATGACATGTGAACAGAAGGGGGAAGGTGTTAGGGCACAGGAAGTGGAAGAGAGGGGGAATGAAGGAGAGGGGGTGAGAATCAACTAAAATTGTTTTTGAAAAATGCCATAATGAATGATACCTAAATCTTTGGATGACAACTTAAATAAAAGAGAATGCAAAGAAACTTAATGAACCATTTTGCTAGGAAAATGTATTAACAAACTAGGCATGGTGGTGCACCCCTCTAATCCCAGACCCAGGGAGGCAGAGGTAGGAGGATCACCATGAGTTTGAGTCCAATTTGGGACTACAGTAAGTTCCAGGTCAGCCTATACTAGAGTGACACCCTACCTCACTGTCTCCCTCCACCTCTTTTTCTCACATATACCCACAATCTTCAGTCATTTCAAATGTTGAGGGATTTCATGGGCCTCATAACTAATGATCATGATGAATAATTTTCAGCTATTTTATGGGGAAAAATTTCAGGGACATCCACTGTTTAATTTTCACCATAAATCATGTACTTAGCAAACTTAAATTCCTCCTGACTCCAGACACCTTACACAGTAAAAGAATATAGTCAATATGTGAGAGACAAGACCTGAAATAGTAATAGTAATAATAATAATAATCCAGGTAGTGATAAAGCTATAAAAAAAACACATCAGGATAAAGCCTCGTGAAGGGAAGGCATTTTACGCTAAGGATGCAGTGGAGCATTCCCAGAAGTGGCCAGTTTCTACAGAGGCCCAAGGTGCACACTGGGAACTGAATGAGCTGGTCAAACTGGCCAGAGCCATTGGCATTTGTTTTCCTCATTCCCTCTCTGTCTCTCTTTAACCACATCCAGTTGACAGTAAATCCTGTAATGTTGTAAATAGTGACTTTCTCTCTTCCTCCCTCTCCTCTTTGTTTTGTTTTGAGATAAGGTCTTACAGAGCTCAGGCTGGCCGCAGACTCCCTATGTAGCTAAGGATGACCTTGAACTTCTGATCCTCCTGCCTTTACCTCCCTAGTGTTGAAATTACAGGCATGAACCACTTCTGGTTTGTGCAGTGCTGGAGATTAAACCCAGGCCTCCTTGTGTGCTAAGTAAGCACTCTTATCAACCGAGCTACATCCCTAGCCCTGTGTTGATACTTCACATCGTAATATCTTCCATTTTATTTCTTGACCTGCAAAGTTTCTTTACAGAAAATGTTTGCAGAAACCTGGTTTAAATATTTTTCTTGCTTATTTAAAAAGTATACACTGCGCAATATGTCCATATTTCAAAGCATTATGTGTACAGTAGAATTGCCTGGGCCATGATGACGTCCTTTGACTCTGAAAATCTTCCAATGTGAAAAAATAGAAGAATGAAATCTGGTTTGATGAAAGCATTATTTATCTTTTCTAAGTAATCAGCTGAAAATAATCTTAAGGAATATGAACCTGAAACCCAGATCTTAAAATGGGGTTGCTATTTTAAAAGGTCATTGGTACTCCCTTGTAGAATGAACAGCATGTAAATGCAGGCTTGAACGATGTGACAAGAGACAGTTGACTGATACAAGCTTCAGGACCCCAGGATTGCAGGGTCCCTAGGGCCCCTTCACCTGGCAGCCTTTGTGAACGTCTCCCGTGGAATATGAATGGGCACCGTTTGGATGATGTTTTGTGACTTACGCAAAGTCAAGCAACATCAAATTTCAAAATGCATTATTCCGTCAGGGTTTTCCTTTATCATCTTGTAAGTGAAAATGCAATTCAGAAGTTCTTGCAAGTGCTCTAAAGCAAGCAAACAGAAAAACCCAATCAAACATATCCAAAATATACCACTGTGAGACGTGATGTGCAGAAGGGCAATTTCTGGAGATTTTTCAGTCACAAGGGAGTGACCACATCACCCATGCAAGGTAGGTGCTCATTTGAGCACTTTAGTTTTTGAGCCATGGGCATTATTTGTAATGACTTAATTAATTAATTAATTCATGAGAAATAAAAAAATTAATTAATTCATGAGAAATAAAAAAATGCTGGCATTTTTTCCTTCCTATTTAATAACTTCAAAACTAGAAGCCAATATCATTAATGTCCAGAGTGAAACAGACATCTTTTTTTCAGTCATAACATTCCTACAATTAGCCAAAGCTGTTTTATAAATCCCATCCCATCTGCAGTGTAGCATAAAGCTAAGAGTGTAGTGTATAGTTTATTTTTATTAGGTGCTGTTTAAAAGCAATTCTTTCTACACTGAGGGTAGTTGTAGAACTATTTATTGTGTTTTTTTTTTTTCCTAGCCCAGGCTGACCTGGAATTCATTCTGTAGTGTCAGGCTGGCCTTGAACTCAGAGTGATTGTCCTACCTCAGCCTCCCAAGTGCTGGGATTAAAGATGTGAGCCACCACACCCAGCTATAGTTGTAGAACTTTTAGAAGGTGAGACCTAACTGGAGAAAGTTGCTCATTGGGTGAGGGGTAAAGGGGTTGAAAGGTTTAGTGCCTGACCCAGTTACCTGCTGCTCTCTGCTTCCTGATCATCCAGATGTTAGCAAGCAAACTCCTGCTCCTGCTGCCACAGCCAAGAACCTCTTCTGCTGGAATCCTTTCCCCACCATGATGGAGAGTACCCTCAAACCGTGAGCCTGTCTTCCCTTAAGTTGTCACAACGAGAAAAATAACAAATACCACTTCTTAATATGTTATGCAATATCCAGAACAATTCCTGGAAACTCTTATCTGTAAAACATATATAGATGATATATATATATATAGATATAGATATAGATAGATCTTGGTTGAGACCATACTGTGATACATATGTAATTTATCCATCTAGACAAAATGCTACTGCTTTCATTTCATATTAGGCCACAGGAATTTTCATGTCTATAAAAATTCCCGATAAATGTAATTCAAGATGGATTCAAAATAGTCTGTTATGTTGATAACACAGAATTTATTGTATTGTCCCCTTTGAGTGGTGTAGAAGTCCCCCCAAATGCACAAGCTTGTTTTGCTATTTTGAATGGTCTTGCTCTGAACAACTCTGTGTACATGTCTGTTTGCATTTTCAATTGTCTTAAAAGTGTCCTAGATATGCAATTATAGGGACATTGCATACAAAAATATCTGACCTAAAACATCAGTAGTGCTATGAAAATCATTTGTTAAAAATAAGTAATTTCACTACCATATGTTAGACATTTCAACAATAGTTCTTTAATACATTGAATTTTCAGTCAACATCCACATAAAGGTCAGAAAATTTTATATTATCAATGTGTGCTTTAGTGACTTAATATATCTGCTTTGGATTCTCCTGGCTCTGCCTCCCATTGTTGTAGGCACATTTTTGGAATCACAGATGAAGATCCAACTCAGGTAGGCAAGCTTGCAAGCAAGTACCTTTTACCTTTAACTGCAGAGTCATCTCTCCAGCCCACTTAATCTCATTTTATCTCAGTTTCAGTTTCCTGCCATTGAAAGAATACTGACTAGTACAATAGATCATAAATCAAAAATGAATAAAACTTTTACAAGATTATTTCTTTCCACCCAGAAACAAAGTAAACAATTTGTTTAAATTGTGCTGTATCTTTAGGTAAAGTTTATAGTTTTCTATACAAGGGCTTTCTTAATATTATCATAGACATTCTGCAATTTATTTTTGATGTTAATATGAATTTTTATTATACAGTATAATTTATTTTATGTTGCATATAAATTTTATGTTTATTTCTAAAAACTGTTGTAGTCAGCCACCACTGGGATGAATCTTCAAACCAGGCACAATTTGGGGGAGGAAAGTATTTATTGAAACTACAGATTGAGGGGAAGTTCTGTAATAGTGAAGTAGGCTGGCCCTCTCTCCCAGGTCCAACCAGAGAGAGAAAAACCCATCACCAACACCATACATACAGAACAGCAAACAGGCAGGAGGGCCAAAGAGAATTTCTTCTCCTTTATATAGGCTTAGGGTGAGGTCTTGCAACCCTTCCCCAGACTTAATGGTTTCTGGAGTCTCTGGAATTTCCTTCCTGCACTGCCCACACAGGAAAGGATGTTTACTTCTAGCTTCTTTGAGCTTCTTTATATCCAGCCCCCTACTGCTCTCAGTAGGGGGCTGCCTTCCTATAAACATCCTCAGAGACCTACCCAAGATAATTTTTTTATTGTCCATAATGAGTTACATTGTTTAGTGGGCCAATAATGAGTTGTTATCCCCAGTTACCCAAGATAATTAAAAAGATCAAGTTGACAACAAAACCTAACCATCACAATCTGTACTCACTGTAAGGCTCACTTTCAGGCATACTTCTCTGCTTATTATGCCTCTTAAGTTATTCTTCTCTTTCCTTTATCTATGTGCCCTTTCTACAAGTCCAAATTCTACCAAGACCTCAAGGCCAGACCTAAAGGCGATCCTTTAAAAGACAAGTCTTGGGCTGGAGAGATGGCTCAGTGGTTGAGGCACTTGCCTCCAGTGCCTAGGGCCCTGGATTCAATTCCCCAGAACCCACATAAGCCAGACCCACAAGGTGGCCCTGGTGTTCTCTCTCTCTCTCTCTCTCTCTCTCTCTCTCTGCTTGAAGATGAATAAATAAAATATAAAAAAATAAAATTAAACATGTACTTACCTTTAAAAAAAGACAATTCTTCTGAAAATTAATGTATCTGTCACCTTTTTGGAATATTATAATACTTACTTTGTACTTCTCTCCAAAGACTTGTCCAACTATAACTCTTATTATCGCTATGTTTAGGACATTTTAATGGACTGTTGTCTCATTTCACCTCACTCTTAGAACAAGAAAAGTACAAAGCAAATGAAACAACAATTTTCAAGATACTGGATATAAGGAACCTAAGAGCTGGGACGTAAGTGTCTAGGCTCCAGTGTGTGGAAGGGATACTGAGGAAGGGATACTGATCAAAGAAACTGAATTGATGATATAATGTTGAGGGGTCAAGGAAATGAACACGGAGTTCAAAAGAAAGAGGTTGTGGCTATTTGATTAGACAGCCCTAGGAAACTACTACAGACACATTGAGTTTGACCATTAAAGCTTGATGTTGTGAAGGGTTGCTCCCTCAGAGGGGTTGCCCTTGACTCTGAGAGTAAAGTATGACCTTCTGCCCCACAGGGTCAAATAATTTCAGCTTGCAAATTTTGGAATTTTTCTAAAGGATTGCTAGAAGATATATGCTTGGTCTCCATTCAGTTTTCTTTTCTGATTGGCTGCCATATGCAGCAGCATCACTGTGGGATATATAGGCACTTGCCAATGATGAGATAGCAATTAATATGCAAGTTCTCCATCAGTGATCCTTAAAACAGGATGCATGCTGAAAGCACATCCCCATCCATTAGGCTGAAGAAATGCTAAAATTGAGGCATATTGTTAAACGCATATTTTTAAGTACCTATGTATTTGTTATGCACTTAGTATATTGTTTTGTGGGGCATAATAATTCACAAATAAATTGGCATATGACCATTAGGTCTGAGTTTAGCTCATTTTTCTTACTGGCCAAAGTTTGGACACTTTCTTTCTATATATTTACCTGCCGTTCCATAGTGCTCTAATGTGTGAAAATTCCTAGCACAGTTGGTTTATTCTGAATTTTCTTTAATTTTCTCCTCCTATAATTTCTTGGGATTGAGGTAATTTGTCGCTAAAAGAATAACTTACTCAAAATTTAATTTCAAGTTTCTCATAATCTTTTTTTTTTAAACAGGCTTTCACTATGTAACTGGCCTAGAACTTGCTATGTGGACTATACTGGTCTCAAATTGCTACAATACTCCTGCCTCCGCTTCCAGAGTTCAGAGATCCGTGCCACCATGTCCAGCTTCCCAGACTGAGGGAGGAAGGGAGGGAGGGAGGGAGAGAGGGAGGGAGAGAGAGAGATGGGCATGCCAGGGCTTCTTGCTGCTGCAAAGGAGCTCCAGATGCATGTGCCACTTTGTGCATTTGGCTTTACATGGGGACTGGGGAATTGAACCCAGGCCAGCAGGCTTTGTAAGCAAGTGCCTTTAACAGCTGAGCTATCTTTTCAGCCTGTCCCTCAGACCTTTTAATTAAACATTTGTTTAGTGCTATTACACTCATGGACCATATGATAATGTTTCAGCCCACCTCAGAACATTATGCACTGGTATTCCCAGAAGGTTCTATCACTTCGTGACAGTGCAGCCACCTCCGTTTGTATAAGTATGCTCAATGTGTGGACAATAATCAAATTGCCTAATCTCACCTTTCTCAGAATGTATCCCTTCAGTAAGCTACACCTGACTGCATTTCTCTCTAAAGTCTTAATAAATCTATAAAGAAAATAATAAGTAGTAAGTTAGTAATAAAAGAAATAGCAAGGTATAGATTTTAAGCTTGTTTTTTGTAGATTCATGCTCTTATGATTATTTAATTGAAGATATATGATATATACACATATATCTTACCTTGTATGATTTAAATTTATCAGCTTTTTAAAGTTTGGTATGTGTTACCTGATTCCTAAGATACATTTGGTGCCTGGAAAAAAAATCTCAGAATCATTATTTTATTTTATGGCTTTGACATCTGGTATCAAATAAGCATTTTCATGAATACCTTTTTTGAGCTAACATAAATTATTTGTACACAGGTAGATAGATAGCTAAGAGCAGAATTTGAAAGTAGGCCAGAGAAAGAAAGTCCCAAGGCAGTGGAGGAGAAAAAAAAAACCCACCACGTGGTTCAGAAAATATGATTCCTCATGCTTTCCAGTTTAGCCCAGAGTTGGCTTTGAATTGAATTATCTTAAGACTTGAAAGAATTTCAGAAGCCATTTAGTCCAACTTTGAATGGGGATTCCCAGACAAGAGACTTTCAATTTTATAACTGGGAAAGTCCCAGCAAACCAGGATGAGTTGGTCATGCAACCGACTATGATAAAATAGTTCACCGTTGATCCTAATTTAGCAGAAGAGACTGACTGGGTGGTTCATCTCACCTGAGAATACTCTCAGTGGTGGGAAACTAGCTCACAGTTCTGTTGGATGCTTCTCCCTCAAGCTGAAATGTTTTCCTCTGTCGTGTTACATGCATTGGTCCTTTCTTACATGAAAATTATACAGGGCTTGTATTGTTTAACTCTAGAAAAACATGCTCATTGAGAAGTCATGAAATCAAGCAACAACCCGATCCCTCCCTGCCTTCCATCTCATCATATTCATTTTTGTTCACTTTAGCACACAATACGGTGCTAAGTCCACAAAGGATTCTAACAAAGGAACGTGGGCCAGTGAAGATCCCTAACTTGGTAGATGGGTGATACCCATCTGAAATACCAGCTCACCACAGACACTGAGGAAGGATTACCAAGTTGCACGTGTCTTTTTCTGGAACAAAGTGTATTATGCAATTATATAAGAAATAGAAGTGCAGGGCTGGGAAGATGGTAAGAGATCTTGCTTAAGATCTGAGTTGGATCGCTAGGTTCATTGAGATCCCCTATCCAGAGGAAATAAGGTGAAAAAGAGATAAAAAAGAACACCTGGTGACCTCTGGCCTCCACATATGTGTACACATCTGCACATGTGCACATGCATATGCACACACATCACATCAGAATATAGAAGGTTAGAAGAGCAGGTAATTAAGTGTAGGCTATGGTTACTCATACCTGGCAAGTTACTTCAAACTGATTTGCTTGTGTATGTGGATATCTTCGCTCATAATGTTCCAAGAGACAAAATTGTATTATAAAAATAGTATTATAAAGATAGTTTAGAGGGGGAGGGAAAAGCTCCAGGGAAGCCACAGCCTCAATTATAATCCATATTCAGTAACTGTCAGTATTTTCAAGGACATAGAAACTCATTATGGTTAAATGTGCATAAGGTACTAAATTTAGCATCTGTGCAATGGCAATGAAATATAGCATATAATGTAAACCTGGAGCAAATTTTCTAATACAAAGTGGTAGAGAGGCTAGGATAAATAGTAGAAATATAGTTCACTTTTGCTATAGCAGATAGTGAAGTTCTCTAGTTTTACCCTGAAATGTACCTTAAGATAAAAAATAATTTAGTTTTGTGCTTTTTTTTATTAGGTCTAATGATTGTGAAATTTCTATTTTAATTTGCTTGTCTAAATATAGTCTTCCATACTAGAAATGAGAACAAAATTAAATGTAACCTACAAGTATAAGGTACTAAAAACCCTGGTTATAATAGTAGAATCCATTAATGTTCTTTCAGTGAAAACACATGTGTGCTTTCATCATAGCTTTTGAATTTTATTAATTCTACAAATAATTCTATAACATCATTGTAACCTGCTTTCTGATGTTTATTAGTGCAAAAGACTTTAATTATGAATCAAAATCTTTTGGAGGTTTGTGTGTATGAACTTGAAATATGAAGTCAAAACTATGAAATAATAGCCTATGCCTTAGAAATAATATGAACCATATTATTTTTGTACTTGAATCAGAGTTATGTTATGTGATGGGTATCACTAGCTTTGAGTATTTTTGAAATCATATGATTTTATCAATAAGATCATTAGATGTAACTCTGCCTCCTGAAATACAAGCTAGTTATGATCCAAAAATATATAGCTTTAAACTAATAAAATTGAAATAGCTGGTCATATTTCACATGTCCACCATATTCAAAATTGGATTTTAAAATTAGGATTAGAAATTCTATAGAAGAAAATAAGGAAGAAAAAGAGGAGAAGGAAACAAACCTCTTGGATTTTACTGTCCCACATTAAAGTACAATATCATTTCCATAGTACTTACAGTATAATGGGAAGAGTAATTCATTTAAGATTATCTTTCCAGGAGAGAAGAGACTGAGCACCATAGTAAAAAATAATAAGATGAGGGCTAGAGAAATGGCTCATTTGGTAAAGGGTGCTTGCTTGCAACCCAGTACCCTTATGAACCCTTATGACCCAGGTTCAATTCCCCATATAAAGCAGATGTACACAATACTGCATGCATTGGGAGTTCATTTACAGTGCTGGGAGGCACTGGTGTTCCCATTTCTCTCTCTCTCTCTCTCTTTCTCTCTCTCTCTCTGTCTCCCTCCCTCTCTTTCTCTCTCTTTACAAATAGTTTTAAAAATAATAAAATAAGTTTTAAAAAGTGAGAAATATTGTTACATGTCATGAATAGGTAGCCTATACATGAAGCAGGATACTTGCCAGAATTTTTTGTCTCTTTTTGAGCACATCTGTCTGATCCATTTATTATATTTCATGTATCTTCCTGTAGTCTCTTCTTCTGATTATATTTTTGGAGTGTAAATGAGAACACTATTGTGTTCTTTCGATTTGTAAACAAATGAGGAAGGACAAGAATTGTTACAGAGTTGACTTGCTTATGAAAGACTTTGCATAGAAATTAAGATCCTTGTTAGGAATGGGGAAACAAAAGGAAACATGCGTTGCAGTCAGCTTTCTAGTTGCTGCACAGAAAGAACCCAAACAAAAGCGGCTTGTGGAGGAATGGGTTTATTTAGCTTACGGAATTGAGGAGAGACTCCATCCTGGCAGGAAAAATGATGGCATGAGCAGAGGGGTGGACATCACCTCCACCACAGCACTGGAAACAGTGGCAGGAAGGTGTGTCAAACACTGGCAAGGGGAAGCTGGTTTATAACCCCCATAAGCCCGCCCCCAACAACACAGCTCCAGCCAGGTTGTAAAATCCAAACTGCCATCATCTGAGGATCCATTACCCAGAACACATTCATTTGTTTGTGGGGGACACCTGGATCAAACAATTACAATATGATTATAGTTTATCATACAATTTCTAAACCAAGCCATACACACACACACGTATGCCTGTTGTAGAACTTTATTCTTTTTTTAAAAAAATATTTTATTTATTCATTTTCAAATAGAGAGAGAGAGAGAGAGAGAGAGAGAGAGAGAGAGAGAGCGCTCGAGCACCAGGGCCACCACCTTGTGGGTTTGTCTTATGTGGGTACTGGGGAATTCCAGGGCCTTAGGCATTGGAGGTAAGTGCATTAACCGCTGAGTCATCTCTCTAGCCCTAGAACTTTATTCTTTATACACACAATTATATTTGAGAGAGGCTCTCTTGAGGCATTATGCTAAAATATCCTTTTAACTATGCATTGGTAGTTGAAATTTCACCTAATATTCCATTGGGAACACACTGTTTGTAAAATGTAGTATTTTGAGTTTCTTTTGAAATAAAAGACTTTCATTCATTTATATTATAATAGTACTTATTGCTCATGTACCATATGGCAAATAGCACTTTATGCGCTAGGAAGTACAAGGTCTAAAACAAACAATAACAACAAATCTACTTAATACCAAAGGTCCTAATTTACTAGCAGAGAGGAAAGTGTACTCAGAACTTCTGCTGTACATTTCACAGAGGTCCCTTGGAATAGGTACCCGGGTACAGATGGAAAAACTGTAGCTCAAGGACACTTGAGAAGTTGCAAGGAGCAGTTAGTGAAAGGCAGGATCCAGAATCGAACTCCGCACTGCGTGGCTCTAATCCTGTGATTTAGTGACCCACTACAAGCTTCCTCATGCTGCATCTCTTAGAGAAGAGCCAGTGCATGGGGAGGAGGCATCCCATGGAGCCGGTGTCACGAAGGAGATCCTGTGTCAGGGACACCTTAGTAGGCAATTGTGGAGGAAGGGAATGCCTTGCTAGGAAGGGTAACCTGAGAAGTATAAAATAGGTTGTGTGGACAGGTGTGTTGTAGTTACCTTCTTGTTGCTGGAACCCTCCCACCCCCCAAAACAACAACAACAAATAAGACAGCTAATTAAAAGAAAGGATTAATTTTGGCTTACAGTCTTGAGGGGAAGCTCCATGATGGCAGGGAAAGGATGGCATGAACAGAGAGGCTGGACATCACCTCTGTCACAGCAGAAGAGTGAGCTGACCTCTGACAAGGGGGAGCTGGCTACAAGCCTGCCCCTAACTACAGACCTCCTCCAGCAAGGTTCTGAATCCCAAATTGCTATCAGCTTGGGAACCAAGCATTCAAAACACTCGAGTTAAAGGGGGACACCTAATTCCAACCACCACAAGGTCCAACGGTGTGAAAGAAAACCATGTTTGCCAAAGGGCCTTATTCCGAAAGGTGGGCAGAAGTAACAGCATCATCTAGATATCCTTGGGGTGGACACTGGGGATGCAGGGGTAGCCATGGTGAAACTGGAGGTAGGGAGCCCACTGTCTTCTTGTACTTGAGTGATAATCAGGCTATAACTAAGGGCTATGGCTGAATGGCCCAGGCTGATTTGGAACTCAGTATGTAGCCCAGGCTGGCTTTAAACTCATGGTAATCCTCATGCTTCAGCCTCTGGGATGCTGGGATTATAGGCATGAGCCACCATGCCTAGCTCAAGTGTTGCCCAGACTGGCCTCAAACTCCTAATCCTCCTGCCTCTACTCCTTCAGCAATTCTCCCCTAGCTTGTGCCACCACAATGAGCTTATTAGGGAACTGGATCATTCAGGGTCAGAGGTCCCACAACAGGCTGCAAGCTGGGCATCCAGGGAAACTGGCAATATGATTCAGTCCAATTCCAAAGGCCTCGGGGAAGCCCATGCTACAACAGCAGCTGGAGCAGAAGGCCTTGAGGAACCAGGGAAGGAGCACTGGAGCCCAAGAGCCAGGGAGCCGGAAGTCCTCATAGCCAAGGAGAAAATAAGAAGAGGTCTTCTCTGCTCTGGGAGACAGATAGGCTCCTGACTGAGGTTGAGTGACAGCAAATGCCTAGCCCTCCCCTACTTACTTAAATGAAGCCAACAATATTCCTAGTTCTGTGAATTGAAGAGATTCTGTAGGCTACCTAGTCATAACATGAAATATATTTAATATATATTTAGTGGAGATCCTAGGTATTTAGGCCAACTTTATTAGATATAAAAAACTCATTTGGTAATGTGCTTCCAGAAATAACTGAAAAAGTATACATTGGCCAATATCTTTTATCTATCTGCTTTTCAGGAGTGGAGAATAAGGCTATAGTTACTGAAGATATGACAGTTCTGTTATATATGCCATAAATAGCTCCTGAATGTAAAAATTAGCTTCTTTTACTTTGGAGGAAACTCCCAGAGTGTTAGGAGCAGAAAGGTGTGATGCGTTCCCTAAGGAGAAAGACTCTGAAACTTAGTTAGCCAAAGTCCTAAATAACACAGGAGCTGTCAGAGGTGAAGGTTCAGAACAGAAAAAAACCCTCTATTTTTAGGTTCAGTTTTGCTGAAGAATGGACAACCATGCAGAACTATGACAGGACCAAAGAGTAAGAGGTTGTGGTAAGAGAATGTGGGGGAACCCAGCAAGACCTGCAACAATTCTTCCTCTTGGAGTATGAGGACCTCCATTCAACTCCCCCTTTCCACCCAAGAACAGAGGCTTCAAAAGAGGAGGATGAAGGGAGAAACTGACCCTTCTAGTTTTATGGCTTGCTTTGAAGGAGAGGGCTCCTACTTTCTATGAGTCAGTTTGATAAGAAAGAGTTTGATTTCCATGACTGGCTTTGTTTTAGGGTCTGGAGGCATAAGGATAAGAGCTCAGAAAGAACTTGCTTCTGGGGCCTGTCCCTGGCTCAAAGTACAGCATACTAATGTAGTCCAAGCATCTGTCTTGGTTGCTGATAAAACCAGCTAATGACAGCCAGCACCAGGGTGATGGAGACAGACAGAGGATACTCAGACCATACCAAAGCAGAAATCCAGAAGCTACCGAGAGCTCTCACTAAAGTAGACTTACAACACACCTACCACGGGTCAGGGAAATTTGCGGGAGAGGGAGAAGAAAGATTGTAAGAGCCAAGGTGGGCGGGAATATCCAGAGGCATTCCCCCCACCCAGACACACAAAATGACTGTTGCTCTCATAACTCAATCCACAACCCATGGAGCATGCCAGCAATCCCTCTGAGGGGGGTCCTCAGTCCATTGGGGACAGTGGGGAGGGAAACATTTGGTACCAACCCATGATTTGCCCATACAAAGTTTCAACTTAATAAAAAGCTGATGAGAGGAAAGGATTTACTTTGGTTTGTAGGCTCTAATCGAAGCTTCCAGATGGCAGAGGAAAGCACGGCATGAGCAGAGGTTGGACATCACTTCGGCCACAGCAGGTGGACAATAGCAAGAAGGTGAACTGGCCTCTGGCAAGGGGGAGCTGGCTGTAACCCCCCTAAAACTTCCCCCAACTTCACACCCCCTCCAGCAAAGCGCCACCTCCCAGACTGCCAGCAGCCAGGCACCAAATAGTCAAAACACAGCAGTTTATGGGGGACGACCGATTCCAACCGCCATGACCTTCCATGATGGAGACTGCGTTCGGTCCAACTTGAAGAGCATTAGACTTCGGGGTGTTGTGTTCTGAGTCCCAACCCAAGCCAAAGAGGATTCACAACACAGTATTTTTCTGACGATGTGAGTGTGTAGCGAGGGGGAAGAACACCCGCGATGGCCTCCTCAAGAGCGAATCCATGGAAAGTGAAATCACAAATTTGAAAATGCATTAGACAAAACCCTGTCCAACTTATTCTTCATGTCGCCGGAGCGGCGCGGTCAGAATGAAGCTGAATGATCCCAGGTGATCTTCAAAACGAGAATTTTTCATTTTGAACTGGGATCCCCAGAAAGATGGGGAGACTCAGTGTGCACGTCGTCAAGGTTTCTTGGGGCTCGTGCGGCTCGGAGAGACGAAGGCGATGCCACCGACGACCACGGACACCGGGGACCGGGGACAGACCGGGAGAAGCCCGCGAGCGGAACCCGGGCTCGGCCGCCGGCTCCGCGGCCAACGGCGGGCGCGTCTCCCGAGACCTCAGGATCCGGAGGACCGACGGCGGCGGCGGCGGCGGCGGGACCACGTGACCGGCCCCGCGGCGACGGCTCCCGGTGGGGGGGCTCGGGCGGCGGCGGCGGCGGTGGCGGCGGGCTCGGGGCGCCCGGCTCGCTCGGCCGGTGGAGCTCGGCGGCGACGGCAACATGGCTGAAGCGGCCGCCGGCTTCCTGGAGCAGCTCAAGTCGTGCGTGGTCTGGTCGTGGACGTATCTGTGGACCGTGTGGTTCTTCGTCGTGCTCTTCGTCGTCTACATCCTGAGGGCGCCCTTGAGGATCCACGACCACCTGAGCGCAGGTGAGGCCGCGGGCCGCCGCGGGGTGGGTGCGGGGACCACGGCGACCCGGAGGGAAAGTTAGTGCAAGTCGCGCACGCGCGCGGGGGCGCGCACCGGGCGCGCGCGCGACGCCCGTGGTCAGCGGCCCGCACGCGCCGCCTGGGGGGCTGGTGAGCGGCCTTCCCGGCCCGCCGTGCGTGTGTGCGTGCGTGCGCGCGTGCGTGCGTGTCCGGCGCCCCCAGACCCTCGGCGGGTGGACCCGGGTGGAGCCCGGCCCGGGACCGGAGGCGGCGGCCCCTCGGTACTTCCACCGCGTAGGTGACGTGTCAGCTCGCCCACGCGTGGAGACCCGCGGCGGCGGAGATCTGGAATTTTCCCCCAGTTGAAGTTTTTACACGCTGGGTGCCGAGGGTCGCCGCTAACCCAGAGCGCGTGCCCACGCGTGCCGATGGTCACGGTCACGGTCCCAGGGCTTCTTAACCCCGCACTCAGCCCGCTCAGGACAGTCACACTGCAGGACAGACAGACAGCTCAGACAGGAGCTCAGTACAGGCTCTTGGGAGTCTGCAAATGGTTGTGGATTCAAGGTAGACCTTTCGCTTTCCTTTTTTCTTTTTTTCTCTTACGACTCTAGAGGAAATTTTTATATTCCTATATGGATTCATACAAAGTGGTATATATGGTTACATCTTTTATCGTGTGATTTCGATGCCTTGGGAGGCCACATGTCCCTGTCGCAATAATTGCAGGAAACCCCCTTTGAGACACTTGCCACCGTGGGACTTGAGCTTTTGAGGTGTTGTGAACTTCAGGGTCTTCATTAACTTGAACTCATTCCATTTTCCGTCTGTTTCATAGCATCCCTTGGATGGTGTCCCCTGGGAGGCAGACAGGATTGTGCACACTAGAACAGTCCTTTGAGTCTATTCGGCTGTAGTCATTCAAAGATCCTGGGTTTCTAGCTTTTCATACTTTAAAGTGGCTGTTTTTCACTTTCTTTTCTTTTCTTTAGGCAAATGGATCTTTGTAATACTTTCTAGTCTCTGAGTCTTTCAAAGGAAGCTATTGAATGTACCTGTATTAGTTAGTGGGTTCATTGTTTTCTTTCCCCCCAGAAAATTCACTGTAGAATTTTTGAAAATGTGTAAGTTTCTTATTACTACACATTAAAAATGTTTATTTCAGAAGACATGTCTATATACCACATTTCTATATATATACCCATGTGCACGGAGTGTCACATGCTAACTATATAGGATCAGAGGGATGCAAAATCCTTACTAAGGAAAGTGGTAGTTTTTAAGGAAGAAATTTGTTAGATTTTCCCCAGTAACATTAAATCCAGCATTTCTTACACGTGGTTTTTAAGAGGGTTATTTATAATTGAACCCCTCAGAAAATTTGAAGATGAATGGGCTGGGGAGGGTTTGTTCCTTTCTAGACCCATGACTGGGTGAACTTGAGGCTCTTTTCCCAATAAAACCAGACTTCTGTTTTTACTGCACATTTTAGTCAGAAAGGAAGACGAAAGGAGAAGCAGGCAGAGAACACTCACCTCTCTGCTATTCCTAGGAGGCTTTAGCAGAGGAAGGCTTAGGCATGGGCTTTGAGACATGAAGCCTTGGCACTAAGCCACCCCAGCAAAAATTAGACTTTTCAAAAGGCACCAGCAGACATTGGATGCCATTTTCCTTCCCTCTTAAGTAAATGTGAGAAATTCTAGTAGGAAGACTGCCAAAAGATTGCCTGTCAAGTAATTCCTTCCTCTCTTGCCAATTCCTCTTCTCCTTGGAAACAGGTTTCTGTAACTTATTGACAGGAGGGAGGGAGAGATGGAGGGAGAGAGAGAGAGAAAAGAGAGAGAAAAGAGAGAGAGAGAGAAAAGAGAGAGAGAGAGAGAGAGAGCTCAGAAAGCTAGCTCACACCCCTAGGTGAGACAGGAACTGCCCTCCTGTGATTAAGCAGTTCTTTGCAGGGAGTCTAAACCAGTCCTAACTGGATTCATCTTGTTCTTTAGCCCCGTGATACTTGCTCCTCTGTGATGAATCACTTGTGTCCCCAAAGAGGCTGTTGAATCTAGAGTTGCTTTGAGAGTTGTGGGTGGCCCAGACCTCTACACCACTGCAGTAAGGCAGTGAGAGTTACAAGGCTGTCAGGAGCAAGGGATTCTGAGGAAGTGTGTAAAAGTCAGGCTCAATTACAGTATGAGTGCATGTACTAGTTACCTTTTTCATTGCTGGGGAAAAACCTGACAAAAATCAGTTTAAGGGAGTGTGGTGGTTGATTCAGGTGTCCCACATCAACTTAATGTCTTCTGAACACTTGATCCCCAGCTGATGGCAGTTTTGGAATTGGAACCTTTTTGGAGGTGTATTGTTGGTGGTGGGCTTATTTATTGGGGTTATAACTGGCTTCCCTTTGACAGTTTTTTGGCACACTTTCCTGTCACTGTTTGCAGTGCTATGGCGGATGTGGTTGATGTCCACCCTCATGCCGTCATTTTCCCTGCCATCATGGAGCTTCCCCTAGAATCTGTAAGCCAAAATAAACCCATTCCTCCCACCAACTGCTTTTGGTTGGGTTCATTGTGCCAGCAATGAGAAAGCTGACTACAACTGGGAGGAAGACTGTATTTCATCTTACAGTTCCAGATGATAGTCCATCATGGTGGGGAAAGCATGGTGACAGGAGCTTGATGCAGAGCCGGTCACATTCAGCCACAGTGAGGAAGCAGAGAGTGATGAATGCTGGTGCTCAGCCAGCTCTCTCTCTCTCATACAGTCCAGGACCTTAGTCATGGAATCGTGCTGCCCACAGTTAAATGATGGGTCTTTCCCACCTCAGTTAACCTAACTATGATAATCTTTCATAGCTCTGAGGCTAACCTAATCTAGTTAATTCCCCACGACTCTGTCAAGTTGGCAATCAATATAAACCATCACAGCACACCTTCATTAATTCAAAGTGGGGCGTAGCTAGCCTGTTTTTTTTTTTTTTTGGGTTTTTCGAGGTAGGGTCTCACTCTAGCCCAGGCTGACCTGGAATTCACTATGTAGTCTCAGGGTGGCCTTGAACTCATGGTGATTCTCCTACCTCTGCCTCCCAGAATGCTGGGATTAAAGACCACCACGCCTGGCTTTAGCCTGTCTTTTCATAAGGGGAATTCTGCTTCTGAGTTTGGGATGCAGAAGAACTGGGCTTTCCAAATAGATACACAAAGGTGTGAAAGTGCAGGCACAATTCAGAGGACCACGAATCATGTGGAATTTAATTTGAAACAATAAAGAGAGCTTGATGGGCAGCTCCATATGTAGCTTTCCATATAACAACATTTCAAGATATACTAGGTTCATTATGTTTCTTCCCTACTCTCTCACCAGCTGCACTTGCTTGATATTCTTTGCATTGAACCAGTGACATTTAGGGCAGGGATACAGTCCAAAGCATTAGTAGAAATACATACCTTCCAGAGAAAGCATCACAGAGGCAACAAAATCTTGTAGTTAAAAAAAAAGCTTTCAAAATAACAGGAGATAAACTAATCATAGGGAGCAAATAGTGGTTGACTTCAACAAAGTATTTTTGAGATTCAGTCCTAAATCTGAGGAGGAGAGGGTTAAAATGATTCTATGATTTACTGAAAAGAGACTGAACTTTTAACAAGATTAAAAACTACCCCAGATTATATTCCTTGCTAGTTTTCAAGTGAATTAGTAGTATAAAACAAAGGTTTTATAGAAAGGCCGAAAATTAATTGAAGACTGGAGCAGTCATGCAGGTCTTATTCAGTAAGGCAATAGATTTGTCCAACAATATGAACAATAACTAACTTTATGTATGATGTTACTAGCACTTTCTCATGTACCCTGTGGAGAGCCTGGATAAAGTTTATATATGTCTTTTCCTTTGCAGTACTTGCTGTTTAAAATGTTCTCCCTATCTGTAAAGTCCACTCATCCTTCAAAGATAAGCTTGCATACTGCTTTCTGATCTTTCAACTCAAGAACGTTTTACTCTGTCTCCTGCAAAGTCTTACTGAGAGGCATGTTGTCATTTTTACTTTATGTGAATTGTGGCCTATTTAATATATGTGTCTGAGTTTGTGTGCATATCTCTTTTTGTGTGCATGTTTTATCACTTCCTCTGGACCTCAGTTCTTTGTCTTCCAGTATAATTGTTTGCATATACTAGGAGCTTGAACTGGTTGAATAAATCTTCAAGTTATGATGTGCAAGTAATGAGGTGGGATTGGAAAACTGGAGTTGATAACTACTGGGTATGTGTTCCACTTAAGATTTTCATCTTTAAATTGATGTCACCAAAATTTAATTTCTGTGACGGCTTATATAAATGTAATTCATGACAATCTATTTTATGAACACCTAAAAGCACAATTGTAAAATTAAGTTTAACTGTGAGTTTAGAATGTATCCAAGACATTATTACATACTTTTGAAGATATTTCTCTCAGCCATTCATGAAGCAACCTGAATGATACCTTTTTCTCAGGCCCTCAGTTTCTGTACTTGTAAAATGATACTTTATGTTCCTGCTATTTTGGGGAACTGTGTCAGTGTCTGGGGACAGATTTCATTGAGCTCAGAGGGTTGCACCAAGCAAACACATGAACTTAACAGACATGTCCCCCCCCCAATTTTAACTCTAAATTCTTAGTGAATACAACTTAAATTTTATGAGGCATCCTTTAGTGGCTTCCCATTACACTGCAAATAAAACATAAAATTTGATGAGCTTGTCCCTTAATGTCCCTTGAACTCCCATCTCTTTAGACCATTACCCTGGGCACAGCTGGCATCCGTTCTTAGTCTTAACTATGCCTAACTTGTGGCTCTCCCCTTTACCCAGAATGCTTTCTTTCCATGTGAGTCTCTTACCATTCACATTTCTCCTCTTAACTCTTTCAAGAGGACAGTAAATAAGATGACATTTAGCACTGAAATGAGCATATTATATCATATTAGCCAACATACATTGTAGACCTGGTTGTACTTGTCTGTTTCATCCATTCCTACCTGTGTTCACTTAATAGTTAATTCATGCACTGGTTAGTTTACTCAGTCGTTTGCAGAAGCAGGTGCCTGTAAAATAGAAGCTGTGTTATTCCAGAGGAGTTGTTATCTGGACACAATCTTCATTGTAGTTATTTCCTCCAGTTGTTTGTGCTGGTGTTCTATGTCTAACACTTAGCATTGTCTAATACGCTGCCTTGCTTACTAATGCCTCCAGGTGTGATCTGATTCCCTTGAACAAGGACCCTCCATTGAAGTCACATCTACAAAGGAAGTTTGAGAATAAATCTGCTGACTGGAAGTAGGAAGGGATAAGGAATTAACTTTTATTGAGTTTTTACATG
Organism: Zapus hudsonius; assembly: GCA_004024765.1. Classification (NCBI taxonomy): domain Eukaryota; kingdom Metazoa; phylum Chordata; class Mammalia; order Rodentia; family Dipodidae; genus Zapus; species Zapus hudsonius. Next base: position 30,003 of record PVHP010002092.1, read on the forward strand.
GATCATGCACTATGCTTCATGAGTTATTATTGATTGTTAGTCTCCCTGGATTGGTTCACAAAAGCATGTTTGTATCTCTTAATATTGCTGTATTCTGTACAAGTAGAATAAAGGCTTATCAAACAAAAGGAGTTGTTTGTATTACTCAGCTTCTCGGTTTTGGGGCAAAATGCCTGACCAAAAAAAAAAAAAAAAAAAAAAAAAAAAAAACAGTTTGAGGGAGGAGAGCTTTAGTTCAGCTTTCAGTCCAGCATGGGAGGGAAGGCATGGTAGCAGAAGCCTGAGGCAACAGGTCACATTGAGTCCCCAGTGAGGAAGCAGAGAGCCATGAATGCCAATGCTTAGCTACTCTCCTTTTTATTCAGTTCAGCATGAAAGCCCATGAAACCTGATCAAGAGACTCACCCACAGGCTTGCCCAGAGGCTAATGTGATTGGGATACTCCTTCCCAGTGGATTCTAGGTCCTGTTATCACACTGTTATGATACTAGTTGTCCTGACAATACAAATAACACATTTAAAGTGCATTTTAATGAGAGAACATCTTAATTTATGGATGGGTATGGGAACTTGGTGGAGACTTGAGGTACTTTTGGAAGAGACCATTTCTCAAGTATACTCAGAAATGCTTGAGAGCAAGGATTGTGACTTTAATCTTCATGTTCCTATTATCTGGTCACTGCTCTGAGAGGACATATACAAAGTGGATGACTTAGGTCTTTCCATGATTGATAACACACTGGTCCTTTTTACATTTCATATCCCCACCCAAGTTTTCCCTTACTCTTAGTTCACAGGAGGTTTTATTAATACTCATCCATCAAGACAACACTTATTATTTGTGTCACAACTGAACATTAGAGCATTCTCCTGAAGTGACTGGGCAGAAGTTCACAGATAAGGGACCAAAAATTGTTCTTGTGTATAGAGAGAAGGTGATTGTCAGGAAACACCAAGGGGGAGATTGAATGGTGTGATGTAAACAAGAACAATGAGATAGACTAAATCAGCTCAGTGATTGTCTAGATCAGGGGTTGGAATGGGGTTGAATGTGTAGCTGGGCAGAGATCGCAGCTTCCAGGGTTTTTTTTACAGTTAGGATAGCAGATAAGGGGCACATCCAAAGTACTGTAGGGATATTTGTCAAATATTGAGGTAGTTGCCTTCCAGTCTGATGATTGAAGCAATCCTTGACTTGAATACATATTCACATGAGATGGTGATATGTACAAGGGCCACTGAATTTGTAACACGGTTTTTGGCCATGGGCAATGTGTTGGATTCCCTGAATGGAGACCCAATGGAGCCTTGAGAATGAACAGTGGGTTGCAGTGAAGACCCAATGAAATGCCAGGACTATGGAAGGGTTGCCAAGTAGAGCTGCCAGCACTGGATGAAGTTTTCCTGGACTGTGAGTAGCTGAGCTGGAGGGGTGGAATTGGAACTCCAGGAGACTTGTTACTGGTTAGAATTATCAGACTTGGAGTTAGAGTTTAATGTTGCCCTGCTTGTTTTAAATCTTGTATTAATCTGTCTTTTGTATACCCATTGCTATCTTTTGCAGTGTGAACATTCTGTGCCTTTTTTTTTTGTTTGTATTATGGCTCAGTTGAAAGATGTTTGAGTATCATCAGGATTGACAAAAACTGTGGGGACTTTTGGAGCATTGTATTTTGCATCATGCATGATTATTAGTTTGTAGGGGCCAACGGCAGACTGTCATGGTTTGATCCAGGTGTTCCCTACAAATGAATGTGTTTTGAATGCTCAATCCCCAGCTGATGGCAGTTTGGGTATTAGAACCATGTTGGAGCTGTGTTTTTGGGAGCAGGCTTATGGCAGTTATAGCCAGCTTCGCCTTGCCAGCTTTTGGCACACCTTCCTGCTGCTATTTGCAGTGCTATGGCAGAGGTAATGTCCACCCTCTGCTCATGCCGTCATTTTCCCTGCCATGATGGAGCTTCCCATCGAGTCCATAAGCCAAAATAGACCCTTTCCTCCACAAGCAGATTTTGCATGGGCTCTTTTCTTTACAAGAAAGTATACTACAACAGTTTTGACTTTTGGGTCAGGGTCTTGCTATGTAGTGACCCTCCTGTCTCTGCCTCCTGAGTGCTGGGATTATAGGCATGACTACCACCTCAGGCTGAGAAAGTGTCTTTCATATTATAAGATGCAACTGAGATCCAAAGCATAGTAGCTGGTATCCACAGAAGCTTGTATTCTACAGGCTTGACTCTCACAGAGAAATGACAGGCTAAAATATATAACAGGATCTCTCCCCCTGCTTAATTTTCCTAATATATACTAATATTTTCCTAATGTTATTTATATTAATATTTCCTAAAATATTCATAATATTTTTCTAATATAATATGAATTAATCAGTCATGGTAATGGGCTATTGATTGTTCAGAATCACACTTCTAAGTGTCTGGTTTTTGTAAACATGAGATAATATCTCCCACCATCTTGATTGTTTGAGCTGTCATTGTGAAGATATCTAGAAAGGATTTTGAGTTTTCCAGAAGAGAGAAAAACATACAGTAAAACTTTTTAGATGTTACTACGGAGCAGGGAAGGGCAGTTGCTCTTGTGTTATTCTTACCCATCACTTAAATATAGCAGGCATTCCTGTTCTACCTACTGTGCTAAAATAAGAAACTGCCTGAGCCAGTCAGGCTACTCACTGTTTTGTTAGCAGTGGCTGTGGCCAGAGGGATTACTGTTTAAGGCAGTTACTACATACCTTAGCAAAATAAGGCAACATGTATCTCAGAGCATTTTTCCCCTCTGAATTTTAAGAAACTGAAAATATACTTGTTATACTCTGTGGAGAACTCAACTTTGGTTCCTAAGTGGACTGCCAAATCTAATAAAAGATCTTGGATGAGTTTTAGTTTTTCAGAAGTTTTGAGCAAACTTGTAAAGAGTTATTAAAGACTTTAAAGGAAACCCTTAAGCCATTGAGTGAACAAGGCCTGTTTTATTTTTAAATAGATGAACAATTTGAAATAGTACAAACAGGGTGGGGAGATGGTGCTTGATTGCAAAGCCTTCTGGCCCAGGTTCAATTCTCCAGTTTTCCAGTACCCAAATAATGCCAGATGCAAATGTGACAGATGCATCTGGAGTGCATTTGCATCAGAAAGAGACCCTGGAACACCCATAAAAATAAACAAATATACACACATATATGCACACACACATTCCTACACATACATGCAAATAAATAAAAATATTAAAATAAATAGAATAGCACCAACAGGAAAAAATACCCTGAAGAATAAATTTTTCTTAGTAAAACAAATAGCCTTTACACATAAATAGTTTGGTTCTAGATTCATGTGTAATCTAGTGATCTAGAGTTCACACTTCCTTTGGGAGGAAATTGTTTTGAGCTGAATTGCAATGCTTTTTTGAGGTAATGCATTAGCTATAGATACTAGTCAAATGCTTACAGTTTTCCCCTTTGTTAAGGTTCCCAATTTCTACTCGTCTTGCTTTGGGAATTAAAGAACAAAATTGCTTCCCTTACAAATTGGTCTCTTATTTGATAGTTGCTGTTTATTGCCTGTTCTAATAGAACTAATAGAATAAGGCTCTTGGAGTATTTTGCAATGTATTACCCACTTGACTCAATTCTGTGACATATGCTTAGCTTTGTAAAGTGTCACTTAAAATTGGTATGACCAGCTGCCCTTGGGGCTGTGTGTATGTGTCTGTGTGGAGTCACCCTCTATTGTTAGCATCTCTTATTTAAGACTAAGCAAATTGAAACGGTAATGGAGACAGACACCGAGGATACCCAACACAGCCCAAAGCAGAAATCCAGAGACTCTTAAGATCTCAACAGTAAATCAGACTTAAAACTCACCCACCATGACTTAGGGAACTTTGCAGAAGAGGGGGCAGAAAGATTTTAAGAGCCATGGTGTGTGTGGGGAATACCCAAAGACATTGCCACCCTTACCAACAACACTCAAAGAAAACAAACTGGCTACTGCTTGTACAACTCATAATTCCCTCTCCCATGGACTGGTACAGCAGTGCCACTGAGGAGGGCCCTCAGCGGTTTGGGGACAGTGAGGAGGGAAATGGAGTACCATCACAAGACTTGCCTATACAATGTATCTAATTATTAACAATAAAAAAGTACAAAAAAGACTAAATTGCGTTTTTCTCAGTCCAAACCATAATTGACTTTATGATTTAGAAAGAAAATGCTTTTCTTAGCTTATACATGTTGCAGAAATATATCTAGTTCTTTTCATAGTGGCTTTTTTGATATCTTTATTATTCAAAATTGGATACATTGTATGGGCAAATTTTGTGTTGGTATCCCATTTCCCTCCTCTCTGTTCCCAACACACTGGGTATCCTCCTCAGTGGACATGCTGGATCAACCTATGGCTTAGGGAGTTATGGGTAGCAGAGGAGTCAGCCAGGTCCCCCCTCCTTTGAGTATTGATGCTAAGGGGAACAATGTCTCTGGAAATTCTCCCCCACCATGGCTCTTATAATCTTTTGCCCCCTCTTCCGCTCAGTTCCCTGAGTCATGGTGGGTGAGTTTTAGTCTACTTTATTGTTGAAATCTTAAGGTACTCTCTACTTCTGCTTTGGGATGTGTTGGAAATCCATGTCTGTCCCATTGACTTATCCTAGGTTGACTGATTGGCTGTGGTTATAGGTCTCTTGCTTATCCCTCTACTCTCTCAAGAGTATCATTTAGGGTCCAGATGATAGGCCTGGGGAGGTTCATCTCTTGCTGGGGTGTCAGACATCCACCTGTGGTTCATTGGTAGGGTTGGCATGACCAGGGCTCTCTCACTGCCTTCTGCAAAATATAAAGAGTCTCCATCAGGGAGTGAGACCAGTATAGGTTAAATGAGATACACATTTCTAATTTGACAAGATTCTATTGGGATTAGCCTCTCTGTAGTTCTCTGGTAATGGAAATTTCTCTTTGGAACCCAGGTTTTTTGGTTCCCATAGGGATTTGGGCTAGGTCCCAATTCCATTTAAGAGTTCCTTGTCACTGAGTGGATTTCTTGGCCAATTTTAAAGCTGTTGATTATTTCCTCATTCCCCGCACCTCTGTTGCACAAGTGGTCTCTTCCAGAGGGGACTGTGTTCAGCCTTCTTATGGTAACAGTCTGCATTTTATATCAGTGGTTTCCGCTTTCTCCAAATATCATTGACCAATTTCCCCTAGCAGCTTATGCAGTGCCTTCCTGCACTGCACTTGCTACCCTCTGGGGGCTGGTTACCATTTTGGATCCTGTGGGGTCTCTCAGTGTTGTTCTATGACTTTCTGTGGTTTCTTCAGCAATTGGGTCTTACCTTTGGCCTGGGGTGGGTATTCAAAAGCTTTGGCAGAATCCTGTCTTATTTTAATGGAATGTCTTTAAAATTGTGTCTTACATTTGAGAAATGAACATGAGAAGCTGCAGTACAATTTTTACTTATTTGTATTTTTTCAATTATGTTTTCCCTAAACTTGAAGTTATATATGCCTTGTTATTCATTAGAAACCTGAAAGATATAATTTTGAAACATAGTAAAGCAAATCCTATTATCATAGAGGGTGATAGTCCTCAGACAAAATGTTTTCTTTCTCTTACATTGTTAGAATTCTGTTTTCAAAGGGAAAACCCATAGTTGATGATGATATAACATCAATTAAGCTGGTACTAGATATGCAACCAGTGATTAATTTGCACTACAGAAGTATTCCTGTAATTGGTTGAGGTTTATACTTATTTTTATTGCTTTCCTACATAAAATAATTTGACATTTTCTGGGAACTTTTAAAGGGTAGTTGTTGTAGTCAGCTTTCTAGTTGCTGGCCAGAAAGAACCCAAGCAAAAGCAGCTTGTGGAGGAATGGGTTTATTTGGCTTACGGACTTGAGGGGAGACTCCATCCTGGCAGGGAAAACGAGGGCTTGAGCAGAGGGGTGGACATCACCTCTGCCACAGCACTGCAAACAGCAGCAGGAAGGGTGCCAAACACTGGCAAGGGGAAGCTGCCTTATAACCCCCATTACCCCGCCCCCAACAACACAGCTCTAGCGAGGTTGTAAAATCCAAACTGCCATCAGCTGAGGATTGATCAATCAGAACACATTCATTTGTTTGTGGGGGACACCTGGATCAAACCATGACATTATTTAAAGGAATTTTGATTCTCAGAAATACATATTTTTCATTTTAGCATGAGATGAAATGTGATAGAGAAGAGTAGTAAGGCACCTACAGGAGAAAAGACAAACTATACTCCTGTTTGAACTGGAGCTGATCTCATTTCAGTATTTACATAGGAAACAGCAGTTGCTAAGAGAAAATAAAGCTTTGCACTGCTCAGTCCTAAGAGAAAACTCAAATGATATTGGTAAATATAGTGATAAGCAGGCTGAGCCTAGCAGGGGAGATGGGATTGTTTGACGGTGGCCACAGGCAAGGGACTTTTCCTACTGTCTTGAACATTCTAGCCAGCTGCTGCTTCATGCTCTCAGCTCACTTAGCTGTATGATGGAGGGTTTGGGAGTATAGCTCATTGTAAAGCACCTGCTTAGCATTTGTATGTGATGTACTGGGTTCAATGCCCAGGGCTCCCTTCCATAGATACATGTATATACTTATATATGTATCTGTAATTGGTACATATATAATGTTCACATACATGCATGAACATATACATATATAACTAAACAATGAAAAGGCTTTTATCAAAAGAGTAAAACATTCTTTTATAATATTGCCTTTTGTTTTTAGTACCTGCACAATTAATACATAAACATATTTCATTGACACATGATGTCCATGATGAATGCATTTGATACTTGACTTTATATGGAAATTTCTTTTCGCATTGATAGCCATCCAAAAGCCTGGAAAGTGCAAGTAAACAGTGGCAGTACTTTCAAATAAGTATTTATTGATTTTAAGTAGTACAGGCAAAGCTTAGATACCCATCTAGGCAGGAAATCCAACTATTGGTGAGATGACATTATTGTCAATTTGTACTTATTGGTATGTTGCTTTCATCCTTCTTTTCCTATAGGTTCTGGAGAGCAAGAAACCAGTGTGTCTTGCAGCAGTTCTGTGAGCCTGTGATAGTCTGTCCTAGATTTCTTAAGGCAGGATATAGTACATCTGCCAAAGCAGGGCAATAAATAAAGATCATTGTGTCATATGTTGCTCTGATACTTTTAGGAATGATAGATGTTAGGAAATCAAGCCTCCCATGATGTATTTATGGGATTTTATCTTTCCTCACTCCACTTTCTCCTTTTATTTTGCCACTAATTACAAAGTAACTCAAATTTCTCAGGCTATGTTTTCTTGTTTGCGTAGGGCTTTGATTATGTTGGTTAAGTACTGAGAGTCTTGAGCCACTCTGTGTCTTGTCCCTACCAGGCTCCAGTACCAAGCCATCCTCTGTGATAAACCCTAAATGCTCTCTTAAACATGCTGTATATTGGTGCTCTGGCTCTTGGTACTTAGGACCTTTGTCATATCCTCCCTTCTCACTGTTCCTGTTGTTGGGGGCATTAAGGAATAGCTTTGGTCAGGCAGCCTGGGCAAGTCAGCGGCCTAGGGGTAGGTGTGAAGATCTAGCTAGTTGCCTTTCTACTAATTGTATCCAGCCTTTCCACTCTCATTACTGACCTGTAATAAAGTTGCCACCTATTAGCACAAAGACAGTATGTGTTCAAGTAGTTCTATAATCCTAACACTAGCTACATAATACTAGTAGTAAGCATCTCACAGGATTGTGATGAAGATTACATGAGCTAAAGCAAGTAAAATCTAGCTAAGTCAGTGCCAAAATGTTCTATGTGCTCAATACACTGTAGATATTTAGTTCCTGCCTACTGCTGAGGCCGCTACTATGACTCTGGCATTGTTCTATAATTCTCATTGTCTGACTCAGCCTTTTCCCTTGAGCTTGTTTCTAGAGTGACCGTTTTTCAAAATGCATTCTTTTTCCTTTTTCATAGTCCATCTTTGTCCTGTCTTCCTTCATTTATGAGGATAAATATAAGACAGCAGCATTAGGAGCTCCATTCCTGGTCAAGATGGGTCAGCTTTTATGATCTGTTTCCTCCTGTCGCCGCTTTCCTCTTTGTGCTCTGTGGCCTACTTTCCTAAAAGGGCTGGAACTGCTTAAACTTGATGGCTGATTTCAGATCTCCATTGATTCCTCCCAGATCTTGTTTTGATTTGTTATTATACAGTAGAAAAGGTTTTGATGTGGAAACTCTAGTTTCTCCTAGTCAGTTAATAAATTCATTGAGTCATATTCCTGGCTAGATATGAAGATGGAAGAATGGAATGACTAAGGTGTGCTTTCTATCTTCATTCCCTTGAAGTATTACTCATAGGGAAAGAGAAACAGGCATGCAACCACTCCTAACCCAGATGTAATGTGTAGAGCACAGAAGAGTTAAAATACCAAAGAGAGCAACAAGAGAAAGCTTCAGTTCTGTGGTGGGAGTTGTTGAGTTGGACCTGGTTCTAGGAGTTCCTAGCTGGCTTGGTCAATGTTGGAATGTGAAACTGCTTGGTGCCTTCAGAAAACTTCCAGAGACTGACAGGACAGTATAAAGGAAAGAAGCTACAATCTGGTGGGGACAAATTGGTGTGCATTTTGCTGATAAAAAGTTATTAAAATCCTATGTATTTTACTCATATAAGAATAAGAAATAATGATAATAATGACATGACTCACTATTCATACTTAAAGTTTGTTACCATTTTGTTGTAATTGTTCATATTAGTTTTCTTTCCCTTTTAGAATTAAACTGCATTTTAGAATACCTTTATATTTACAGAAGAATTACGAGGGTAATATAGAGAATTCCCCTATACCAAACACTTGGTTTTCCCTGTTGATAACTCTAACCTTGCTTGGATGCTGGCAATACTTTACAGAATGTTTATATTCTGTATTGTGTCTAGTAACAAAATAGCTATGTATCCTCAAACTTGTCTTGTTTTTCAACACCTATCCAGTTTTGAAGATCGTTGCACAAGAATTTTCAGTCTTTTCCTTAGTTGAACTTTGATATTTTTGTTATATTTCTGGGATTATGAAGTTTTGGGAGGAAGACCACAGTGGCAAAGTTCCATTTTCCTCACAACATATCAACTTGACTCATCACTCGTATTTTTTAGAATTTTCCACTGTGAAGTTACCTCGCCCATCCTGTTGTCTTTGGAAGGAGCTCACTCTTCAGGTCACACTTAAGGAGTGAATAGTTCAGGTTTTTTTTTTTTCCTCATGGAAATAAATGAAAAGAACACAAATGATGACAAGTAATGACTTTTTTTCTCAGAGCTTTCTGTAACAAGGAGTCATCAAAGTCTCCAAGGCAGGCATAGGAATGTGAAGGTTTATAGGAGAAAATCTATGCTTCAGCAATATGTAGACTAGAAGTTATTGGCCTGGGTCATTTAGAGGTGTTATTGGTTAGTGGTGAATGTTTGGCTCTGTCTATTCAGCTATAATTTGCAATTGAGAATAGAAATCAGAGAACCTATGAGATGTTGCTCAAATCCTGACCATCAGGGTATTTGCTACAAAAGTTGTGTGCTTAGTGAGTGTACATACCTCTAACGAATACACATAGACAGGGAGCTAAAGCATCATGTATTACTCAGTTCTGGAGGCCACAAGTTGGGAATCAAGGTGCAGGCAGATCCGGTGTGTGGTGAGGACTTGCTTCCTGATTTGCCGATACCCATCTTCTTCTTGTATCCACAAATGTTGCAGAGCAAAGAAAGAGGAAGCAAGCTTGCTTATGTGTCTTCTTATAGGAAACTCTTCATGAAGTCTTTGCCCTCTAATTTTCTTCTCCCAGTTCCACTGCCATATGTCATCATACTAGAGATTTGAGTTCCATGTATGACTTTTGGGGAGATGCAGACATTCAGTCCATAGATTGTACATTGGTCTTGTGGACTGGCTATTTCAGGGGATTGTGGAACTATGGTTCCATTTTTATATATGGTCTGGTTGTTGCCTGTTTGTACATTCAGTCTTCACCTACCTCAAGGGTAGAGTTTCCACAACACACACACACATACACACACACACACACACACACACACTATGTATATGTATTATTTTTAAGATTATAAAAATTGAGGGAAAACTTTGCTTTGCTCAGAACTCCACTGTTTGGGAAACTCATGGTTCTAATAACAATACCCCTCATAGTAGCAGAATGACAAACAGAACATACTTGTCACCAGACTGTAGGCTTTGCAGTTTATGGTGTTGCTGTGTAGGGTTTGAATGTCTATTTCTTTAAGTCCTTTACCAAAGTCACAAAACAGGTTCATTTTAATACAATTAATGTTATTTTAAATAAGGCCAGGTTTAAGCCTTATTTAAAATAATGTTAAGAGAGGCTGATTGCTTAGCAGTAAGGTCTAAGGAGATAGTCTCAGAATCTTTCAAGTTCAGCACTTAGTTGACCTTGTTGCCTTAAATCTTAAACCTTAAGCACCTTGTTTGTCTCATTTTAGTCCTTCCCTGATTACAAATTATGTTTTGTTTATTTCTTCTTTATATTATAGTTAGAATATTATGTGGGTTTTAAAATAATTTATGTCTATTCATAGTAGCTAATCAGATTTTTTACATGATAGAGAGTGTTTGTAATGAATTGTTTTTAAAAGGTGATGTTAGAGCTGTATAAGAACACTGCTTTAGAGAATATACTTAGAAGTGTCTGTTTCTGGCCTACCTGAGCATCGTCAACTGTTGCTGATACGACTGGCTTGCTTTCTGGAATGGTTATCAGGCAATGATTTTTACAGTAATGCTACATAAAGACAACTCAGAAGATAAACAAAATGTTTCAAAGCTCAGTGGCTTGAGGAAATAAGGATTTATTTTTCCTTGTCAATTTGTGGATTGTTCCAAGTGTCTTGAACTGGCTAGACTCTAGACTTTTAAGTTCTGGAGATTTGTCTTTGGATCTCATTTGTCTTGATTCAAGTCTCCACTATCTCTTCTTTTTCTTGGATAAACAGCTAACGAGGACATGTTCTTCTCATGGGAAGTGGCAGGCAGGTGGAAATACCACATGTACCCCAGAGATGGACTCTCTACTCTAACCTTGGGGGCCTTTTCTCTTTGCTGTGTTGATGTTAGTGTTTCCTAGTGCTCTCATAGGGGGCTTAGTCTTGATGAATTCCCACTCCCACAACCAACTCTGTACCACTGTCTTCATTGTCGTACTTGGGACAAACATGCCTGTGGTCCGAAACAGGTGATTTGAATCTGAGCCATAGCTCACTGGGGCTCCTTGGCTTTAAACTCTGGGTGTAAGGAGGTGGACTCTTGAGATCACAGCTTCACTGGGTGGTTGGCTGTTCCAGAATTTTTTTTTTAAAGATAGTTAGTCATTGGCAACTTGCTGCATTCTTCAGAATCAATGTATTTTATCCAGTCCATCAGGGAACGGTAGTTTTTTAGCTCCAGTTTAGCTAAGTCATTGTGTGGCAGCTTTATAACCATAAGATGTAAAGGCCTTAGGAAGCTGTCTTCTGAGAAAGGAAGCAAAAGGAAGAAGGTTTGGCCAGCATGTGTTCATTATGTCTGGGACAGGCTGCTTTCTGAGCCACAGCTATGAGCTTTTCTGATGCCCTCAGACCTCCTTTTCCTTCTAGGTGTGAGTTTCCACAGTGGCTGGTGAACATATATTCTACCTCCAACAGATAGCTTAGATTCCATAGCTGGAAAGACAATAGGCTGGATATGTCACTCCTTGGTATAGTGCTTACCTAGCTTAACTAGAGACCCTAAGTTCCTTCCCCAGCACTGAAAGAAAGAAAGAAAAATCAGAGATAGAATGGACCAGTTAGTTTCCAGAGAAGGCACTTAAACTGGAACTTTATGTAATGATCATTTGAGAAATTAAGCGCCTAGCTGTGTATTATGGAAGTGAGCATGGCTGCTAAGTACTGTGTTAATGACGATTCTAGAGGAAAGCGATCATGTACCATATTTGGTCACGGAGCATTTAATTACAGAACTGTTTACAAAGGTGTGGGCAGGATAATAAGAGAGAATATTTATAACATAGAATTAATTTGTTGATTGAGATGACTAGCTTAACCTCCTGATGGAGCTCAGTTTTTCTTTAGAATCCTTCTTTTAAGACTCATAATAATCTTTATTTATTCTTCACCTGCCATTAGCTAGGAAATCCTGTCAAATTTATTGTGCTTCATGAATCTGTCTTCAGTTCCCACTTTTGCCTTTATTTCAACCCTTATAATCTTATTATACTAATCTCCCCGTTGATCTTCCTGCCTCTAATCTCTCCTGCAACCAGGATATTACTTTCAAATCCTTTAATATCTTTCTGTTGGCTAGCAAACAAAATGCAGACATCTAAACCTAATATCGTGTGCGTCTTCCTTTAGTTCCAGTGGACCTTGAGAGCTTGATGCTGGTGCTATTTTCCTTCATAGCCTGTGTTCCCCGCAAAGTATTCGTTACCACACATAACATCATCTTCACCCTGTTCATAGTCTTAGTCGTCTTAAAAATTCTTCACTTTTGTTACTAGGGAGGTCAGAGGATTCATCTGCAGGTTGTGTATCTTTAGTTTACTTGAGTCTCAGTGGTTCCAAATACCCCAGTCCTACATGTCCCACATAAGGAGAATACCTGTGGTATTCCCCTGTGGGTTCTGAGGGCTCCACCCTTTCTTCTAATTTTATTTCTGTGTTAGGGTACACTGTTCTCTGTTAGTTGCTAGCCTTGGAGAGTCCTTGGGTTTTCTCTCTTCCAGTGTATGTTTTTGTATAAGCTGAACTTTTCTATTTGTCGTTATGTATTTATTTATGAGGAGATCTGGCTATGTGCCTGGAACTCACTATGTAGCAAAAGCTAGCCCTAAAATCTTGCCAACCTTCCTGCCTTAGCTTCCACGTGCTGGGATTATAGGTGACAGGTGTGTGCTACAACTTCCAGATTCTCATTTTTATTATTTTGATATAAAAATGTTCCAGACTTATCTATAGGAGCCCCCCCTGCCACTGATGCCTTTGTTTCTAAAAATATGTATATTAAGTGGTTTCTTTTATTTTATTTTTTTGAGATAGGGTCTCATGTAGCCCAGGCTGATTTTGAACTCATTAAATAACCAAGGATGACCTTGAATTCCTACTTCTTTAGCCTCTTCCTCCTAAGCACTGGAATGACAGGCATATGCCACCATGCCTAGCCTGTGAATTATATTTTGAGTACTTGATTACTTTCTGAGATATTCAGTCTTATTAACCTGTTCTGGCCTTATAATTAGCTGTTTTTTCAAAGATTCCCTTTTTTATTTAATTGGAGAAAATATTTAGATGCCAGGATCTGAGCATAAAATGCTATTGCCATGTAAAAGTTGCTGTGCATAGACCTCTCTGATATCTGCAAATTGCTTTTGCATTTATTAGTCTTTATCTGTTTCTCTTTCATGAGTTTACAATGTAATTTACGGTCCTGTCTTATCTCCAGGGATTAGTTCCCTTTTCTTTCTTTCATGTTTGTTCCTTCCTTGACAAGTGAGGAAACTAGGGCCTATTATCCTTAACATATTTACTTACCTGTTCAACCCACCTGTGTGCCCAGCACATGGGTGCCTCCCCACTGGAGATGCAGATACCGTCTGTGGTCTGCCTTTGCTATAGCCTCCTACTCTTGGGTTCCTATGCCCGGGCAGACTGCTCCCTGTCACAGTGCCACCTCCACCCAAAACTCTGGTCCTACTCCAGTCAAGAAGCCTACCTTACCTGATTCACTCAAATGGCTCAACAACTAAGTAGTTAGGAAGGGAATGAGAAAGACCAGGAATAACTTCTTCCTTTCTCTTTCTTCTTCCTTTAGACCAAAGTCTGAATAATCCATTGCTGAGTTACCATGTATCTTGAATTTTTAAAATTATTCTTAATTCAAAAAGACTTTTGTGGGCTGGGAACTATACCCAGGGCGTTGTGCAAAGCAGGCAAGCACTCTACCAGTGAAATACATTCCCAGGTCTGGACTTCATTTTTAATGTGTGTGTGTGTGTGTGTGTGTGTGTGTGTGTGTGTGTGTGTTTGTCACTGTGCATGTGTGCAGGTCTGAGGATAGCCTCAGGGTGTTTTTCCTAAGGCCAGTTCTCCCTTGTTATTTTTGCTACTTTGTTTGATGTGCTCCAATATAGTTGGCCCCAGAGCTTCTGGCTTCTCCTAGCATCGCCTTCCATTGCCGTAGGAAAATTAGGGTCACAGAGCCAGTACTCAAAACAAACATCATTTGCTCCCCTCCTCTGTAAGAGGTTCAGACAGCTGACATACAGCCTCAGCCACCCTAATGACATACAGTCTTGATCATTACCCAAAACCTGGACTTACCCTGGATTCAGTAGCTCTATGATTATGAAATTTGTTAGCAAAATTGAGTTTGGTTCTAGTTGTTAACATCTCCCATGTGCACATTCAGAGGTCAATTTATCTGAGGATTTTTTTCTGCCACAAGATGGTGCTCATCCACGTGTCTGTGAGGCTGTCCTGTAGGCTATATATTATTTGGGAAAAACACATTTTGTTGACCTGAGATTTGAAGTGGTATTGATATGCATGTTCACCTTGTTGATCTTTTAAGGTTAGATTCTAGGGTAGGGGCAGAAATTAGATACTAATTTTAAAGTTCTGTTAGATCCTAATTTTGATCATTGTTATCTTGTCTTAATTCCTAAGTGTAAACATAAGATATTTACTACAACAAAACAACAATGGCAGAACCCACAGGGCTTGGGGAGATGCCTGGGTGGTAAAGTGCTTGCTGTGCAAACACGAAAACCCGACTTTGATCCCAGGAACCACAGAAAATGCTGGGCATCATGCCACGCACCCGTAATCAAAGTGCTGGGGAAGCAGACCGGAGGTTCCTTGAAGCTCATCGGGTGTCTAGATGGCAAGAGACTCTGTCTGTCTCAGAAGAAGATGGAGAGCTGTAGAGGGAGTCAGCAAACATTGGCCTCTTGCCCTCCACACGGACACACATCCAGTCACACCTCCCATGTGACACACATATGAACATGCATATACATATGCACACATATGACACAAATACACAAAAAAGTTTAAATGATTATTCATATTTTGGAGATGTACATGAATTAAACTAGACTAATTTCTAAATAGAATAATCTTGCATAGACTGAGAGTAACTTGCATCCCATATAATTTCCTGTTATTTTTCATTATGACCTGAAAAACATAACTGACAGTTTTCACTGAGACCTGTTAGTAGTGGATATGATTAATTACTGCCATTGTGTACAGCTCAGAGCTCATATCATTCAAAGCATGGTGACTGTTCAAAAAAGAAGCATTTTCTGCATGACTTCCTGATAACATTTCACTGTTAACAAGCCTGCCTCGCTTATGGATATGTAAGTAAAACATGGATCCCTTCCTTTCATGAAGTTAGGAATAATTAATTGTGCTGACTGAGGTTAGCTGCTCTGGTAGAGAGTGTATACGATCAGAGAGGTAAGGATTACCTGAAGTCTTGGTGTAGGACAATTTTAGATGTATTACAGGGGAAACCTGTTAGAACTTCCCTCCTTACTATGGTTTTCATGAAGAGTTGTGGGAACCAAAATAGTTTGGTGAAAGATAACTTTAATTTTTAGAATTTGACAAATAATTTAGAATAGTTCTGGGCACATGCAATTAGAATCTTCTAGTTGAAAGAGGAAGGACTCTGCTTTGTCCTTCCAGCCTAAGTGGAAAGGATGCTGGGGACTAGGGTGAGACAAGTCCAGAGCTGCTGGTGCAACAGCAGAAACCTTGAGTAAGAGCTGATGGTGGGCTGAGGTAGAATTTATTTTCAAGCAATAGAAACAGGCTCTGGCTAATTCAAGGAAAAGTGAAGATTTTCAGATTCTAATGAAAAACTGAAAGGTTAGTTAGAAAGGAGAAAAATATAGAATGTCTCCAGGGACAAGACCTTGGTAGCTAGAATCAGTGGAGCTTTTTCAGAATCCAATAATTTCAGAATGAAGGTATTCCAGCTATTGTTTTGGGTATCCTCATCTTCATCACACGGTTTGTTGGTATATTTAAAGCCTTAGGAGTAGATGAGCTTACAGAAGGAGTAAGGATGCAAAAGAGGCCTTAATTTGCATTCTGGAACTTCCTAACCTAGAGTTTGGCAAAAAGAGGAACAAACCAAGAAAACTGAGGAGGATGGCTAGGAACTTTTGCAGTGGGCCTTTTGGTAAGAATTCTTGCATGTCTTGTCCCTGTGTTCCCTCCCAAATTTATCCTCCCAGTCTGTCCACATGGCCAGTCCCCACCTTCCTGTAACTGTCTTGACTTCCCTGCTTCTCAGCAGGATGCTCACCAGTGGACAGGAATTTTGACCCTATGCCTTGTGTTATTTGAAGAATCTCCCTTCTTTGCTATTCCATTAGTTCACAGAAGAGCAGTGAGTGCTAGTGTGCTGCCTACGTACAGCTGTCTAAAGGGGCTTGGTATTTTGCAGCCAGATTCACAAGAAGCTGAGCTGTCATTGAAGGACTGGGTTCTTTCAGCAGGGTGCCACCCATCACATGACCTTCTTGCCTCAGGCCTGCTGTGGCATCTAACCTAGCTATTAAAGGCTAATGCCAGACGACTCCTCCTCCTCCTTTGAGTAACTATGTTTAGTTGCATATTCTTGACAACAACTTCTGATTTGGCTTCTCACTCTGAATTATGGCGTGAACTTCATACATATAAATTTGCTCTCAGCATCCAGAGAGAGAGAGAGAGAGAGAGAGAGAGAGAGAGAGAGAGAGAGAGAGAGAGAGAGAGAGAGAGAGAGGATGAATCAATTTAAGTTTCTCTGGACCTGTCTCTCATTTACTCTGGAGTTGATTTTCTGTGTGGTGCCAGGATTCATCCACCATAACCACACTTTATGTTATTTTCCAAAACTCCCCTTGACATTCCTAATACTATGAATACTTTTCTTCTTTGCTAGTTTAGGAGTACTGGCATGCACAATCCAAGGTGTTTGAAACATTGTAGCAATTCTATAAAAGGCTTCAAAGAATTTTTCATATTCAGTTCATATTCCAGCTTAGCAACATTAGTGCCTTAATGAATCTGATCATCAGAATGTTTGTGTCTCTATAAGAATATTGATGGTTGCAAGTTTACCCACCTCTGTAAAATGGAATATTCATTGATATTTAAAATATGACCCTAAAGAGTATTTTGTTTTCTTTTTATTTTCATTAGACATGTTCACATGAGAACAATACGTTAGTTATTGGTAGCATGTAAGTCTGTGTGTGTGCGCAGTAAGGTGTGTGCGTGCATACGGGTATGCATGGGCCATGGCATGCATGTGGAGAGCAAAGCCATGGAGTGTCAGTCCTGGCCTTCCACCTTCTTATAGCCAGGATTGCTCCTGCATTGCTGCTGTGAATTCCAGGCTAGCTGGTCCTCAGGCTTTGGATCTTCTCACGCTCTAGGTGCATTGGGATTACAGATAACACAACCTGTGTCTGGGTATAGTGTAGCAATGCAAGTACTTTTAGCCACAGAACCATCTCCCAAGCTCAGAAGCATTTAATTTTTATTACTTTTTTCTGAGTCCCTTAATATATTTTTAGACATTAAATTTATTTTAACTTTTACCGTAAAGTTGATTTTTCTGAACAAATACATTTGTTCTAATATTCTGACCACTAGAGGACACTCTTGAGGCAAATCAGTAGATTTCTTTATAGATTTTTGATATCTGTGATTATAGCTATTGAAATTATTAAAGCTAATGATTAAAATTATTGTACTAAAATAATAGAGGAATAAGTTGGGATCTTTAATGGATGCTAAAATATTTTAAAAACAATGAAAAAATAAAAAAAAGAAAAAGTGGAGCAGTGTTTCTTGAATTGTCTCAGGATATACATGTAGATACTTTATTCAACAAAATACCCACTAAGGATTTAATTAATATGTTATAGTCTCCCCTCAGGACACAGAAATTTAGATATAATCCTATCCTCAACAAATTTATACCATGGTGTTATCTAATGGAAATAAGATATACAAGCCACATACACAATTTAAACATTTCTAGAAACAAAGCAAAACAGGTGACATTAATTTTGATGATATGATTTGGATACAATATTTTTAGTGCATGTGAACTTTTTGGTCTGTCATGAGAGGTTAAATGTGGAGTTTTCTACTTGTTGCATTATCTCAGTGCTCAGAAAGCTTCAGTATTTTGAGCACTTTGGGTTTCAGATTTTTGGATCAGATACTCCCCGTGTAATGAGATATTTATTTCTAATCTCTCTTCCTTTCTGTATCTCTGGCTCTGAAATGAGACTCTACGTTATTCTAATAGCATGTCTTCACCTGGACTTACTTCATTTCAAATGCTCAGTAGTCACGTGCAGCTTGTAGCTACCTTTTTATGACAGCACAGTTCTGGGGCCCAGCACCCTCACCAGCTGCATCTTGAAAATTAGCAATAGCATCTCTGTTTTTATTATATATAAAACAAGAAATGAATATGAACCCATTGTAGTATACATTTTTGTCATTTCCTCCTTTTTTTTTTCTTCAGGTAAGAGCTCACTGTAGCCCAAGCTGACCTGGAATTCATTATGTAGTCCCAGGCTGGCTTTGAACTCACAGCAGTCCTCCTATCTCTGCCTCCAGAGTGTTGAGATCAAAGGCATGAAGTGTGTCACCACACCCATCACCCACCTGACCTTCATTTCCTCTTTTTTAAAAAGCATTTTTATTATAACTTCATTTTTTTCATACTACCAAAAGGAAACACATATAATCTGAACCTCGTTGCATCAAACATGGAATAAATAACCAGCCAAAAGTAGACTTAAGGGGTGCCTTCCTTAACTGAAATGCATGTAAATGGCATTCTACAGGGTGACCCGGCACTACACAGTAACACCAAGTAAAGTGGGCTTAGCACAAATACATGATTCAGTAAAAAGAGACAAGAGCCCACTCTGCCTAGTGTTGCACTGTCTGCAACAGGTAAGAACAGAAAGAAATCAGTGCTTTTAGACCAGATCACTGAGACTATGGAGCGAGAGGCTAAGCAAACCTGCTGAGGGCAGAATAGTTGAAGAAAATGACAGTGTTATTTTGGAAAAGAAATGCTATTCATGTATCCTTTCAGAGTCTCATAAGAAACAAGCATCACACCTAATTTTTTATGGTAAATTCAAAGCTTAAATCTAAAACCATTAGCACATGGTTCTAGGAAGCAGTTTGTAATGTTCAGTAGTAAAAGTTTTTAACTCTCTAATTAGGTCTGCCCAAAAGGTAAAGTGAACTCCCCTCTGATGTTATCTGTCAATACTCTACCAATGAGTTATTCAAGCAGAAGTGCACATTATTATATGAAAACTCAAACAGGGAACTGAGGCCTGTATAGTCTTAGATTCCAATATTTTTAAAAATTTATTTATTCATTTTCAAGGAGAGAGAGAGAGAGAGAGAGAGAGAGAGAGAGAGAGAGAACGTGCACCAGGGCCACTACCTTGTATGTCTGGCTTATGTGGGTACCTGGGACCTTAGGCACTGGAAGCAAGTGCCTTAACCGCTGAGCCATCTCTCCAGCCTGAGATTCCAGTATTTAAAATTGTCTAGTTTCCTGGTCTGTGGATTACGGTAAGGATACCACGCCTGCCGGGCATTTATATAGTTCTGGGCATGTGAACTCTGGTATTCATACTTTTTGGGCAAGTGCTTTAAAGCATTAAAAAACCCCAAACACTGTCTTTTTCTATTAGAAAAGTTCCTCAAATATCTGGTTATTAATTGATAGAAAGTGTGTGTGTGTGTGTGTGTGTGTGTGTGTATGTGATCTTTAGGGGTAGGGAAGTTGGTTACTGTTTAACAGCTTTTTACTTTATCCATCTTGGTTAATTTTTTTTTTCCAGACAGAGTAAACTTGTCCCTTGTGCTTTTGTTCATCATGTCAGCTGTGTCTGTGCAGAGAATCTTTCTCTAAGTGCTTACTTGTGTTTTTGTTCTGCAGTGCACACACACAGGGAAACAATCTTTTTTTGAGAGCTGTCATAATACAGGTTGTTCAAATTCCACTGCAAATGAGAGGAAGATGGAGAATAGGTGGGCATTTTCTCTGTGTTACATAAAGTACAGAATGCAAGCATAGGCTGAACTATCCGCACTCACATACCCTTTGGTTTTCTTCTGAAATGTCATCTCCTGAGTTCACCTTGTCTTTCTTTGCCTTCTAGAATTATAAATCCCCCTTCTTCTCCGTCCTTACTCCGTGGCTCTCTCTATTCTCTTTCCTTGCAGTAAGGTTTTTCTTTTGTGCACTTAATCACCTTCTGACACACCTTCTGTCCCATTCTGCCCCTAAACAAGTGCAGTTTTAAAAAAAAGATTTTTAAAAAAATTATACAAAGTAAGGGGCTTCATTATTGTTGTGGGGTGAGCTGGGGGTTAGAATTTAGGTAACGCCCAGCAAAAATTCCAATGCACCCCAAAATTTAAAGAGTACCCGAATTCTTGTCTACAAAGTTAAAGAATTAAAATCATAGACAAGAAGATAGTATAGTGGGAGACTTTATTATTTAAGGGAACATGGGGAGTTACAGAGTTCTCCAGCCACCAGTGTGGGAAGAAAAGGTGGAGAGCTTAACAGATTTTATGCTGTTTAGCTAAACAAGCAGAAAGTGGAAAGATCATGAAAGGAAAAGATTCATGTGGAAGAGAAATCCAGCCCCTCACCACAGGCTGTGGTGGGGGCTGGGGAGACCTTACCAGTGTCTAGAGAGTCAGAGGTCCTCCTTCTAGGCCATGTGGGTGAGGGAAAAGGCCGAATTAATTGTTAAGTCAGTATTTCCTGCCCCAGGTAGGAAGGGAGACCATTGATTGGTTCATACCTGACCAATAAGTTTTAGCGCCTAGGTTTGGGCTCTGGCTGGAGACACCTCCCACTCAAGGGGCAGGTGTCTATGGAGCTGCCCGACCTGGCACATTATGACCTTTCTACATGTGGGTTCTGGGGAATTGAACTCATGCCCTCATATCTCCCAGCCTCTAGAGGCCTAATTTCCAAGTTTTCTTTTTATTGTAATATATTGTTTTAATCCTGTTTAGGAGTAAATAGTGTACAGTGCTGCAGTATTAAATGAAGTCATACTGTTGTGTAACCATTACTAGCATCCATCCCCAGAATGGTTTTTATCTTTTCCAGCTTAAAAGTCTGTAGTCTCCTGGACCTTGACCATGACAGTCCCCATCTACTTTCTGTACCTGTGACTTGGATGATTCTAGTATAAGAACACTCAGGTTTATACTTGTGACTGGATTACTTCACTTAACATAGTATCCTTGAGATTATAAATTTTCTTGTAAACAAATAGATTGAAAGATATTCTTGGGAAGATTAATAAAATATATATAACTTTCTGACTTAAAGTTCTTTTTGAAATATGCCTAATTTAAAGGCATATTTCCAGGGCTTAGGGGGTGTAGCATATTGGTGTAGTATGTGCTTAAGCCTAGACAAAGCATGTGCTTGATCTCCATTAGCAAACAAACATACAGACACAACAAAATCAACATTTAAAGCATGTGTTTTATATGTCAGTTAAGCCTAAATTTAAAAAAATGCTATCAACATATACAAAGGCATTATTCTAAGCTTTCAAAGAAATTTAAGGATATTCTTATTTGTCAGAATATATAATATATAATTTACCAGTGATTTTTTTTCAAGTTAGGGTCTCCCTCTTGCCCAGGCTGACCTGGAATTCACAATATTGTCTCAGGGTGGCCTTGAGCTCACAGTGATCCTCCTACACCCCCAGTGCTGGAATTAAAGGTGTGTACCACCTCACTAGGCTGCCAGTGTTTCTTATGCATAACATAATAGTTACTTACTAAAGAAATCTCTATAACTTCTTAAGAAAAGTTAGTCTTATTTTTATACTGGAATCCACTAGATGTATCTGAGAGTATGTTTTTATTTTCAAACAAAGAGAAACCAATGGACACAATTCTTTTAGATTAAAAAAAGCCCCCTTGGTGATGTTTTTATGCTCTTAAGTATTAAAATATGTTCAGTAAAGCATTAGAGGGAATGTTTTGATGTGGAGGGTTTTTTGTTTTATACCACAGCAGAAAAAAGAAGTAATTATGCAATTCTGATACATGATAATTTGGCAATGTTTTCTTTGTTGGGAAATCAATATAGGAATAAGCATGATATCTTTTCCCTTCATTTGTTTAAATAAATGACTGGAGATTTTTATGAAAGAATGGCCATGTTCTCTTCACTCTTTCAGATTCATTTTTCACTCTTTGAAATTTTTCATCGAATATATTTATTTACTTAGTATTATATTACAAAAAGATATTTTCATATATGACTATGTTGTTCATTGTACATATTCCTCTTCACACTCCTTCTCCCTTTCCCCCTCTTCATCCCTCTAGTGATCTTTGTTCCCCATTATACATTTACTTCTACTTTCATGTCATATATACACAACCCAGTCAATAAAGAGGCTAATGAAGTGAACAAACAGTTCTGTAAAGATGAATACACATGTCCAATAAACACATAAAAATGTTCAACCTCACAATCTATCATAGTCAGCCATATGCTGCTGGAATGAATCTCCAAACCAGGCACAGTTTGTGGAGGAAAGTATTTATTGAAGTATCAGATCCAGGGGAAATTCCAGAATGGCAAAAGAGCCTGGCCCCTTTCACAGGTCCAACCATCACCAGCACCTCAAGCAAGCAAGCACAGGCAAACTCAAACTGGCAAACAGCAGGAATTCTAGGCGTGAGCTCAGACTGTCCTTTGCAGATGTATAGCTGGAATTCCAGATCCACCCCAGAAACACCTTAGGGCTGGAGCCTAGGATCTGGTCAAGGTGCCATACCCTCCAGCCAGGCAGCTGGAAAAAGACTTTGATAAACACTTGAATCTATTGGTGGACATCCATTCAAACTACCACACTAGCCATTAGAGAATTGCAAATGAAAACTCCATTGAGATTCCTTCTTATGCCAGTCAGAATGGCAGTCATATAAGAAAACAAATAACAATAAATGCTGGCAAAGGTGTGGATAAAAGGGAACCCTTGTACACTAGGAGTATAAAATAGTCCAGTCACTATGGAGATCAATGTTGAGGTTCCTGAAGAGGTAAAAATAGATTTTCCATATAACCCAGTTTTATAACTCCTGGGTATTTCTCCAAAATCAACATACACAGAATACTTTTCATCTTTTTGTTAGCATAATATTTTGCTGAGGAAAGTGACCATGATTGACTTTTCCAGTAAGTGACCCTCCCTATGCCTTCCTGTTGCATTTAGCCAATGGGTAGAAGTTGATAGGAGACCCCTGGCTTTCAGGAAAATGAGTTTTCTGGCTGTGTCTTTCCAGCAAAGTTTGTCCTTTAGACATCTTTGTAAATAGTTTAATTGCTCAATTACCCTCAAAGTATTTTAATATGCATGTGGGATTGTTTTCTACTATGACCATAAAACACATGTAACAAGACCAAGTAGATGCCCTTACTTAAATATCTTTGGGTTCTTACCTTAAATTAGAAGCAGTAATACTGATCCCCCCATTTTGAGGTGGATTTGTGGATGTATATATTACATATATATCTGTATCTTTACCCTAAGGATTTTTGAAAAACAGAGCAGCACAAATGAAAAGCATGATTATTATACTCATCACTGGTGTGAAATGCCAAGGAACCAACCTTAATGCTGAGGGGATGTGAACGGTCATGAAGGTGATATCACAGTTGGTTGGTTGGCACTTGATAGGAAGCTCAGGCTTATAAGGAATGACAACAGAATCATTGCCCTCAACATAGAGAAGCTTCATGTCATCCAGAGGTAGAAAGATCCCTTGAAAACCTTGCCCAATGCTTTTCCAAGAATTTATGTATTAGCCATTTCAGATATGTGGAACGAGGCTCTCTGGCCCCCTTTGCATCCCAATCCAAGGAATGCTGAGAGTTTGAACCCCACTCTCAGGGAGGAAGTTTATCTAGCGGCAGACTAGAGAAGATGGGGCACCTCTAAAAATGCCCCAGATAGAAAGGTTAAGCACACTGTATTATTTCATAATCAACATTGTCACTTTCATCAGTCTTTTTAGGAGTTATTATAAGAAAGCAGATATACACTGGATACTAAACAACTTGTTCTAGTATTAAAATCCCTATTTATTTATTTATTTATTTAGAGAAGAGACAGACAGAAAAAGTGGGCTACTGCAAACAAACTCAATGCATGTGCCACAATAATCAGTGTAGTAAGAAAAGTTTCTTCTGAGTTTGGGGGATTTAGGAAGATGGGCCAATGCATTGGAAGGCTGGGAGGGCCATAAATCCCATCAGAAGCATGTGACATGTGTCTGTCTGCTTGGTGTTGTAGTGACTGATCAGTGCTTACAGGGCTTTAATGCCTGGGGGCTAGACATGTGAATCATATTGTCTTACCCTTTTTAAAGCACCTGCATCTTTGTTTCCCCACCTGTTGGGGAAATGCTGTTGTTTTCTTTTTGAAGGCAAGAGCTTATTTAAAATTTAGAAATCATTCCCTCTCTCACAAAAAGCATGGTGGTTTATGCCTTTATTCCTAGCACTCTAGTGGGTGAAGTAGGAGGATCGCTGTGATTTTGCTGCAGTCAGCTTCTCCTTGCTGGGAGAAAACACCTGACCACATACAGCCTATGGGAGGAAGCTTCATCCTGGCATGGCAAACATGGCGGAACAGGCAGCCGAGGCATCACATTTTGTCTCAGCAGGAAGGAAGTAGTCTGAGTAAGCCAGCTCTGAACACCCAGAGGGGCTGGACTATAAAATCTCAAGATCTGCCCCCCTCCCCAGTGATACACCACCTCCAGCTAGGCTCCACCAGCTGGGGAATCTTAATCACAAGCACTTGTGGCTCTGGGGACACTTTTCATTCAAACCACGGAAGAGTTTGAGACCAACCCTAGGGCTACACCATGAGTTCTAGGTCAGACTGATCTAGAATGATATCCTGTGTAAAACAAACAAACAAACAAACAAACATTCATTTAGAAACCATAGCATTGAAATAGTTATCTCTGTCCTGCATATCATGGTGTCTGGCAGACTTTCTCCAAAAGCCTGGCTGTGGAGGCTTGTGCTGGAGCTTGGCTGTTGTCAGATCCTTTTCAGCACCAAGTGATAGTAGAGCATTATGTGGAAAACACTGAAGAAGCTGTCGGTGTTTGTCTAGAGTGGAATCAATGAAATGGGCACCTAATGCAGTATGCTTGATAGTCCATGGATATGAGTGACACACGGTTCTGCTACAAGTGGAGGGAAGAAAGCAGGGGTCTCATGTCAGCCAGTAGTTATTGTCTCTCTTGTAGAAGACCAATTAGTCCAATTGCTAGTAGTATTTTGAAGAAGAGTGTATTTGTAAAATGTATTTTCAAATTTATAGGCCACCCTCTTTAAGGAACAGAGGAGGAAAGGAACTTTACCAATGCTTAGTTGAGCATTTTCCTCCTATTTTCTGTTATGATGTGGAGCTCAGCTGTCTGTCTGCACTGAAAGAAACTTTTCACTTGATAAATTACCTGGAAGGAAAGGCTTGGTATCTGTGTGAGTTGTGGAAAGTTAGCAAGGTCACTCAAGAGCAGGCATCATTTAATGATACCTTCAGAAGTCATCTGTGTTAGCTGTTGATAGATTGTTCTAAGTCAAGCTTCAAATAAGGCGTGCTTTCTGCAACTCATCTAACCAGAGCCAATTTTTCATAGTCTTAGTTTAATATTACTTTGGGAGCATAGTTACTGGTGATAGATTGATAATTACATTATTGTTAGTATAGGGAACATATTATAAATGTCTTATTTTACCCCAGTAACATAGTCACGTCAAGATTCTTGTCTTGTTCTAGCAGAATATAACCTAGCATTTCTAGCATACCTGGAGACAGTGAATGATAAAAGTATATTGAACTTTGCTTTGTTCAAATAATTTTAGTTGGTTGGAAATCAATCGAAATCTATTATGTTAGCATTTCAGGTTTCTAACTCAGTGTTGTTCACAAACAGTATTTGTAAGCTGTGACAAGTAACTCCAAGTGATAGCATGAAATATTCTAAATGTATTTCAAATTATAACCAGGTATATAGTCTGTTATTTTCCTAAGTGTATAGTATTAGTTGTGTATGTGTGTTAAACTCATAATCCTCTCACTAAGAAACCATTAAATGAAAATTTTGCAAATCAATAATACATATAAAAGTCTATTTTTACATCAGATGCATCTACTGAATTTATGTTTCAAAATGTATATTTCCCCTTGTGTCTACTGAATGGCTTTAATAATGTTTCCAAGGAAGGAATTTAAGTGTATCTAGAGGCTGTAGTTGCTGCTGATTGGTTTTTCTGTACATGGAAGGTCTTTGCAGCGTGACTACAATCTGTTAAGACATCTCCTTTTCATTTTCTATTGTAACTTCAACTTTGAGAACAAGATTTCCTAAAACAGTACTGTCATTATCTGTTGGCTACTTTTTCAGTTGAAAATACTGACTTTTGTGGAATTCCACTCTAAATCCCCATTCAGGTTTGTTCTTTTTAACGTTTCTTTATACTTATTTGAATGGTTACTGTCTAATATAGATAATATATTTTTTGCAGACTAACTTGATCCAAATGCAAAATAATTGTCTTTTGGGCATGTAATAAAAATGCTAAGTTATGGAGAAACCCCTCATTGCTCTGAAAGTAATTTCTTGAAAATGATAGCTGAGGTCAGGAAGGTAAGCAGAGTGTGCTAACCTCATGTCTGTGTTGTCCACTGGCCCAAAATTTACCTCTTGAGTCTCTGGAGAGTGAGAGTGAAAAATCCAAATTTAATTGAGAAGTCATGTCAAATGTCACAATGTCCCAGTGGAAGGAGGTACTCTACTTTTGCATATGTATGTGTGTGCTGTTCCTGCATGTGTATGTGCATGTTTGCATTGGTACACATGCAGATGTGTGCACATGTGAGGATTACCTAGAAGTTGCTGTCAGTACTACTAGCTGGGAGTAGTGAAATCTCCCAGCTACTCAGAGTTATACTGTGTGTTGAAAACAAAAGAATAGTTTATAGACATTTAAAAACCTTTAGTAAGGTAGGCATATAAAAGATGTAGAGCTTTTAAGCTGGGCATGGTGGCACATGCCTATAGTCCCAGCACTGAGAAGACGGAGGTATGAGGATCTCTGTGAGTTCAAGGCCAGACTGGGCTAGACAGACACTCTGCCTCTAAATAAATAAATAAATAAATAAATAAATAAATAAATAAATAAATAAATAAATAATAGAGATTTTAGAAATCCAGAGACACTTAAGATCTCAATAGTAAAGCAGACTTAAAATTCACATACCATGACTCAGGGAACTTTATGGAAGAGGGGGTAGAAAGATTGTATGAGCCATGGTGGTGGAGAATATCCAGAAAAATTGCCCTCTTAACAACAATATCATCATCGTTATCAACAACAACAACATACACAAACACACACACAGACTGGCTGCTGCTTGTACAATTCATAACCCCCTATCCCAAGGACCATTCCAGCAATCCCATTGAAGAAGGCCCTCAGCAGGCTGGGGACAGGTATTGTAGAAATTCCCCGTTATAGACAAAGCCTTAACAGCAAGAGGAGGGTGGAGTTTCATTTATTATTATTACGAATTTAGGAATTTATGCCAGAGGGCCAAGCATAGATGAAGCATTGGCCCTGATCCCTGGTTACAAAGGGGTTTTACAGGGTACAGAGATGTGTACGTGACATTAGGCATGTAAATTAACAAGCAGGAGGAAGCAGATGCCTACATCTAACAATTTATACCTTTACAGTGGGTTCCCGAGAGGCTCAGATAATCCTCCCCAGGTATTCTCTGGTCTCATCTTTTTCCTAACTTCCTTATCACAGTAAAATCAGTTGCTCCTTTTGCCTCACTGAATTTCAAAGCTCTGGTCGCTTTTTACATCATGCTATGTTACTGGACATTTATGGCCTGCAGAATGTAACAATAAGGGGGAGGACAGTAAGCTCGTGCTCATTTTTGCTCTAATACAGAGAAGAGGGAAATGGGGGTAACATCATAAGAGTTTCTCATACAATGTATCTAATTATTAACAACAAATAAAATTACTTATTTATTTATTTTCAAGTATAGAAACACACACATACACACACATAGAAAGAGAGAGAATGAATGGGTGCTCAAGGACCTCCTCCAGCTGCTGAACTCCAGATGTGTGTGCCCCTTGGTGCATCTGTCTTGATGTAGATACTGGGGAATTGAACCCAGGTTTTCAGGATTTGCAGGCAAGGACCTTAACCACTGAACAATCTCTCCAGCCCACTTTTTTATGTTTTAAAAGAGATTAACATAATTTTATGGCAAAGATAGCAAAAATAATTGTGATAATCTAGCATATAAATGTTAATGTCACTGTGTTTTCTTGTTAAAGCAATCAATAACTGTTTTAGTTTTTGTCTTTTTCTTTTCAAATCTTATTTTGCTGAAAACAGCAGAAAGCAGAACTCATCAAAACATATATTATCTCTAGAGTCATCTTTTATAATCTCTTTAGCTATATTTTTCATTAATTCCTACAAATGCAGTTACACTACAGTACTGAAAAGAATGCCTTAGTCTATAGGCATTCACTGCAAGTTCAAAAGCTCCATTGCCTACACTCTTTATGCTAATTCATTGGGTTGTTCTATTATGCAGCTAAGTTTTTGTTGGAGAAAACATGTAAACAGTATCTTTGCACTCTCCCCATCAAGACCTAAATAACTCATTCACCTTTAAGAAATTTGTTTCCTGGACAAAACTATGCATGGCATAATGCAACAAACTTAGTTAACTAATTAAAAGATATAAATATTTTATGAGAAAGAGATAGTTTGGATAGAAGTACCCTGCTCTAGTGGAGAAAGCTTTACCCTGAAGCCATGGGTTTTTGCAGGTAAATCTCAGTGCCTGTGATAGATCATCCTCCCACCATTACCTGTTGGATTGGGAGGCCCATGACACCCTCCAAACAATTCAGACCATTGCCAAAGTGTTGATGATTCACTAGAACTAGATGGTAAGTTCCTATTGCTGAAGACACATAAGCTGTGGCCACAGAACACTGAAAAATCAAGCTAGAATTGAGACGGAAGCCATCTCCCTGCAGGCTAGCTGTCACAGTGCAGTAATACACTATGTGAGCTGCTGGGGGAGAAAAGTCTTCAGTCTGAATAAGCAGTGGATCCTGCAAGCTACAAAATCAACCAGCCAGGCAAGATGCACCCATGGGTGCATTAGTTGAATATAAATAATGGGATAATCAACTGTTTGGATATAAGGGCCCTCTCCATGGGAGGGTATTCACACCTGGTAGTGAGAACCAAGTCAAAGCCCATGACCTGAAAAGTCATAGACCCCAGAGGTAAGCTTCCACCATGCTTTATGCCCATCCAAAACCTTCTAAATGTATGTGTTTATTCCCTTTGATAAATGTTGTTCTCACTTTTGGTTAGAGAACCTTCTTTTTATAGGTAGTGGCGAATACTGGGGAGACCTAAAACTCATCAAAGTGAGAAGAACATAAAGCCCAGTGCTTAGCACTAGATGAGCCATCTCTATCTTTCCCTAACCCCCCATCGGGCCTCAGGACACATTGCAGAGGATGTGGCGGAATGAATATGAATGTCACTTTCACTGTTGGCTCAAGAACTGTCTCTGTGGAGATGATGGTAGACACCGAGGAGACTCAGAATTCATCAAAGCAGAAAATACAAGGGTGTCAAGGCCTTAGCCCTAAAGGAGATTTCTATGACGCTCTCCAAGGCTCAGGGAACATTGTAGAAGAGGGGGCAGATGGGATATAAGAGCCACAGGGTGTGAAGCATCCTTTGGGGCACCGCCTCCTAATATGACTCTTGCAGTGGTTATCCATACCCCACAAGACCTGCACTGTCCTAAGCCCATCAGCATTTTGGCATGGAGAATGGAGGAGGACAAAAGAAATGAGAAAATGAAGCAGGAAGAACTACCTCAAAGAGGAGGGTCCTCGGTGGATGGGGATGCTCTGGAGAGGGCACAAAAGAGGAGAACTGGACGAGAATACATTCAAAACTACACTGTACTCATATATTAAAGTTCTCAATGAAAAGAAATGCCATGCTTTGACCAGGAAAAAAAAAGAGAAAAGAAAAGTTCCCAGGATGGATATGTAGCTCAGTTGTTAGAGTGCTTGCTGGCATGCATGATGCCCTGGGTTCAATTCTTAGCACCTTATATACTGGGCATGGTGGCACATTCCTGTAATCCTAGTGCTTGGGAGGTAGAGAGAGTAGGATCCAAAGTTCAAGATTATTTTTGACTCAGAAAGTTTGAGGCCAGTATAGACAGCAGTAGGGGATAAATGAGACACTATTTCAAAAAGAAAAAAGAGAGAGACAGAAATTAGTTTTCCAATAGGCTGTCTCTCTTTCTCTCCCTCTCTCCTTGCAAATAAATAAAAATATTTTTTTAAAAATTAATAGGCTGAAGAGATTTCTCAGCACTTAAGTGCAAAGCTTAATGACCAGAATTCTATTCCTCCTTTATACCCACATAAAGCCAGATGTACAGAGGTGTATGCATCTGGAGTTCATTTGCAGTGGCTGGAGGCTCTGGAGTGTCCATTTTTCCTCTCTCTTTCTGTCACCTCTATATTTCTATCTGCTTGCAAATAAGTAAAAATGTTTAAAAAATAAAAAAAACTTTTAATTACAGAAGAAAATAGTTTTTCTTTTTATGCAAATTTTATATTTACTAGCTTAAAAATGTTTATTAGTCTTATTTTCCTTGCAATTCTTTAGTAATAAATTTTTTAGTATAATAGTAGCTTTAAAAAGTGTATGTTACAAAAATGATTAAAAAGATGACTTATTTTGGGTAGAATGAGATACTTCAGAAGCTTTCATCTGCATGTCTGTAAGAAAGACTTGATTCAAGTGTAGTGAGGAGTACTTTAGGCGAACAGCGTGTGGGAAACAGCCAGGTTTCATGTTTTCTTTCCTCGGCTATTTTTGCAGCCTGGCTAAGTTTAACTGTGTTACTGCTCTATGATGCCTGGAAGGTCACTGGCCTCTGCATTCTGTTCTTTATGATCTCATCCATGCTCAATGCATGCTTTTTTAAAGAAACTTAACACTCATTCTTAGTTTCTTTTAAATTCTTTTTCTTTTTTCTTTTTTTTGAAGGCGGTGGTTCAGAGGCAGAGTCTCATCTAGCCAGGATGACTTGTGGAACTCACCGTGATCCTCCTACCTCAGCCTCCTGAGTGCTGGGACTAAAGGCATGCAATGCCTTTCCTAGCTTCTTTTACATTCTTGACTCTGAGCCAGTTTCTGGTGATTGTAACCACACCGAAGTGGGATGTATTTGTTAATGATTGTAATTCTGATAAAAGAACTTGAAACATTTTCCATGTTATTTAATATCATTTGCTTAGCATTTATTATTAGAACAAACTTTTGGCATTAAGTCTTATTATGTGACTATAAGCATGAATGCTACTTTGATGTTGTTGAAAATGTAAAAGCTGTTGATCTGGTTTCAGCCACTTCCCTTACAGCTATCTCCTGCCTTAGTAAGCCGCAGATGACCTGTTTTCCTCTCTGACTTTACATTAGCGGTTACTGTGAATATGGAAACGTCTAGTTTTCAGGTTTTTAATGAAATGCTAAAGGACATTACTGATAGACCTCATGAGATTCAGTTCCTTCGCTGCATATCACACTTCCTCCTAAATGCTCATGGGCTGTGGAAACAATGACTAACGTGGAGCACTGTTTTAAGACACAGTATGCAGCTTAGTTCCCAGACATCAATTTAAAAATAAATTATGCTCATGAAAGTATGTGGGACATGTTTCTGTTATTTTGCTAAGAAAAGAGGAAAAGGGGCCTGGGAAAAATCCAAATTGAATTGAGAAGTACTGCATGTCACAATGTCTCTGTGGAAGGAGATACTCTTTTTTATTTTTGCGTATGTATGTGTGTGGTGTTCATGCATGTGTATGCATGTTTGCATGGGTACACGTGCAGATGTGCTCACATGTGTGGGTTACCTAGAAGTTGCTGTCAAATGTCTTCCTCCATCTTTTCTTTCTTTTTCTGAGGCAGAATCTCTCACTCGAACCCAGAGCTAGCTAATTTGGCTAGTCTAGCTGGCCAGCTCGCTCCAGGGGATTTCAGGTGGGCCGCCACAACCTCGGGGCATTGACATGGGTGTAGGGATCTGACTTGGGTTCTAATGCTTGTGTGGCAAATGCTCTAGCTACTCAGCCATCTCTTCAACAGCAGAGATATTCTATCTTTAACTGTCATTTTGTCATGCAATAGGCTAATGTTTTGTTTGCTAGACATAACCACATGGATCTTAAGCAGAAATGTTTCAGAGATGTTATATTATTTCAGAAAGTTAGCAAGAGTAGCCTCACTAATATTAATTAGTGAATGATACCAACTCCAGACATTTTCTCATGCATACAGTGATGTACTTACCATTGTCTCCCAGAACCTAAAAGCTGCTCATTGATTCATGTTTGTGCAGGCTGAGGCACAGACTTGCTGAGGAAGAATGCAGAATATTGGGAGCAGTATAATGTACTCACCCAATCTGGATGATTTGACACTTCCTGAGATTTAAGAATCCTACTAAAGTTCTCCCATTTACTTACTAGACATAGGATTAAATATCTTCAGGCTATGTATATATGGTCTACATGAAATATAAATTAAATTTATGCTTAAACATGGGTCCCATCCCTAAGACATCTCATTATTTGTATGACATATTCCAAAATATGAAAAAAATCATATCTGAAATTAATGAACATTGCCAGACATAAGATTAAATAATATAATTTGTATGCTTTATACTTTATAATCTCTTTTTATTCATAATTAAAATTTATATAAACTTTGTAGAACAGTCATTTAAAATAAATATTTATTGGGGCTGGAGAGATAGCTCATCAGTTAAAGAAGAAGCTTGCTTGTGAAACCTAACAGCCTGGGTTTGATTCCCCAGTACCCACGGAAATCCAGGTGCACAAAGTGGTGCATGCATCTGGAGTTTGTACAGGGCAAGAGGCCCTGTACACATATTCTATATCTCCTTACAAATAAATAAATTAACATATTAAAAAGTTAAAATCAAATATTTATCAACAATTCTAATAACAGAAATATACCTAAGTTTTACCAAGCTTTTATAATTATTTAGCCATTCTGGATCTATCAATCAAATCAGTCTATCTATCAATCAATCAGTCTATCTATCTATCTATCTCTGTATATGTATATGTATTTATTTCCTGATTACAGAATTTGATCTTAATGTATTTTAAGACTAATTGGTTCCTTAGATTCTAGATTTCACAGCTGACTTCACGTGTAAAATGAAAATGCCTTCTTGAAATTGTATAGGATGGTTTTCATGGTGACTTTTTACTACTAGTGCAGCACTGAAAAGTATATTAGGTAGAAAGTAAGATCTTTCAGTGATTCTACTGTCAGAGATATCAGTGATATGCTTTAATGTTTTAATTAATTGCTTTTATTTAAAATTTTATTTTGTTTAAAAAGTTGTTTTAATTGTGGCACAATACACATAAACATAAAATTTATTTTCTTATACACTTTAAGCATATAGTTCAGTAGTTTTAAAGACATTCACATTACTGTGTAGCCAATCCTGAAAACTCAAAATGAAGTTTAAACAGCAATTTCTCCTTTTCCCTTCTCCTCTCCTCAGCCCCATTCTCATTTCTGTGCCCAGGAATTTGTCTACATTAGGTACCACATATAAGTGCAGCCGAGTCAGTATTTGCCCTATGACTTGTTTATTTCATTTAACACAATATCCTCGAGATTCAACTGTGTTATAGTATGTATCAGAATTTTCCTTCCACCTTTCTGCTTAATGGTGTTTAAACCCCTCACAATGCTATTATTTATTATTACTTCATAAATTATTTTTCCTGTGCAGTAATGTGCTGCATCTATCTTTCTACACCAGTGTTTATACATCATTATGTATGTATCATTTCCATTACTATACGTTGATTGACTCGTATTTGAAATACTCAAGGCCAAAGCTGTTTCAGATATGGCTATTTTGTATTTTGGAATATGTCATATATATAATGAGATGTCTTAGGGATGAGACCCATGTTTAAACAAAAATTTCATTTATATTTCATGTACACCATATATACATAGCTTGAAGGCAATGTTATGTAATATGTTAAGTGTGCTTCTTTTTGTCTAAAGCTGGTCACATGAGGTCAGGTATGGAATTTTTTATTTGAAGTGTCATGTTTGTACCGAGAGGTTTTTGTTTATTTTTTATTAATTTATCTATTTTACTTTTGAGTATTTCAAATTTCCCATGTTTGGATTTGAGCTGACAACCCTGCTCTCCAGGTACAGAAATTGAGAAATTGAGGCTTGGAGAAGAGTAACTTTGAATTTGTAAGTAGCGACAGTAGGGACTAAATCCAGGGTGGCTTAACTCTAGAACTATACTGCATACAGTATGGTTAGTATAGGTCAAGAGTGTGATTTTTGTGAAAAATGAAACAAAGTTTCTGGAAGCAAAATATGTGGCCTTATGCTTTTGTTACAGGGAAGCTCGAGCTTGTTGGAGTGTGTAGTGGTAGACAGCACAAATCACTTCCCACACTTTCCTCTGTTCTCTCTTGGGATCTCTGTCAAGACAGGACTATTTCTAAGAAAACAGTAGTTGTCCTAGTCAGAAATATATTTTCCATGCCCTTCAAAAAGCCAGAGATAAGAGAACAGACATTATCTGCTTCTTATCAGAAGGATGAGGAAAAGTAAAAATACCTCTCCATAAGCTTTGGTAGAAAAATGTTCAAACCTTCAGTGAGTGAGGTCAGCTGTGGTGATCAGTGTAGCTCATAGAATTGGTATATTTTAGGGATGAAAAGACCTTAGAAATAATCTACACTTCAGTGTTTCACAAATGAGCCTTTTTTTTTCTCCCTGAAATACCTAACCAAAGTGGTTCACTGTGTAGTTAGGGTTATGCTCTATATTTCTTATCAAGAATTTCTTTTAGTAGTGTTTGTGAACAGGGTCATATTTTTTATATCAAACTAACTGTTACCTGTGTATTTTATTATAAGTTTGTCAGTCATGTGTGATTGTGCATGCCTTTAATACCAGCACTAGGGAGACAGAGGTAGGAGGATCACTGTGAGTTCAAGGCCAGCCTGAGACTACAGAGTGAATTCTAGGTATCCTGGGCTACAGTACCTTAGAAAAACAAAAACAAAAACAAACATAAGTAAATACAAATAATTATGTTTTGTAGAAACTTCCCTAGCTTATAATTGAAAAGAATTGGAAATCTTAAATGATTTTTATTTTTATAGAATTTTTGAGGACTAGTAATGTATGTGGGTTGGAAATGATTTTATCCTTTCAAAGTAGTTGAGGATATTTCTCAGCAGTTGATTCAGCATTTATTACCAATTCTAGTGCTGCAGAGCATGAACAGGGCTTGATGGGCTATCAAGACAAGGGGTGCTCACAGTGTCATCAGAAATTAAGGGCACTGGGATAAAAGCTCCTTCAGACAGTGTTGATGGAGTGCAGTACCTCTGAGGCTTGTCAATGGCAGAGCTAATTGATGATCAGAGCTCTTTCAGGGGAAGTTCAAACCACAGTAAAGACTATGGAACAGTTGGCAAACTATAGCCTGTTTTTGTAAGGCTTGCAGTGTTGTTGAATGTTGATTAAAAAATTCAAAATAATTATATTTTGTGATATGTGAAGACTAAGAAATTCCACTTCAAACGTATAGTTTTATTAGAACACAATTACACTCATTTATTTATATATTATTTATGGGTATGTTTGTATTAAAATGACACAGAATTGAGTTGTGACAGAGACTATATGGTGCCACAGAATCTGAAATATTTATTATCTGATCCTTTATAGAAAGACTGCCAACTTCTGCTATAAACCATCAAGAATGATTTGTGCTTTGGAAAACCATGGAAATTCGTGGCCTTGTTTGCTTACCTAGAATGCTAGCTGAATTCTCCCATATTCTTTTGAAGAATTCCTCCCCCCTCCCCCGGAACAATGTCCAGTAGCCCATTCATGACTATTTTCCCGACTTCCTCTGCTTATTTTCCAGTGGTTCTTTTTGCCAACCAGGTGAACAAACCAAAACCACACAGGAAGGGCTGTGGCTGCCTGAAGAAGCTTTTCTACAGAAAGATATATTTGGCATGGCTGTCTCCCTACTTGTAAAAACCTGCATTTTGATTCTGGTCTTCACAGTAGAGCATTGATTCATATGTATCTAACATGGTTTAAATGCACAGTACAAACTGAATAAACCTTTTTATTATTGAATTCTTATTTGAGGAAAAGAAAGTTTTAATTTTCCTTATGCTTACTAGTATTTTAGTACCAATAGTTGTGTTTGCATTTCTCCTAATGCTTAATATTACAATATAATTAATAAATGAGTATTATTTTTATTGGTTAACCTTAAATACTTAAAAACAATGTCTTTTGCCTTCTAAATATTTATGTTTGTATGGAACATCCATAGGATGGTTCTGCTCTGCACCCTGATCACAGAAGTTCCTTTTTGTAGCAGACAGGTTAATGCAGAGGTGTATATCGGCCAAAGCACCGAGAATAAGTGACTATTCTATGTTCACCCCTGAATTGTTCATCTAAAATAAAAAACAAAACCAAAAAAAAAAACTATTTATTTATATGACTTCTTCCAAAGCTCAGGGAACATTCCAGAAGGAGTAGAAAGAATGTAAGAGCCAGAGGATAGATAAAAAGGCTGTGAAAGGGGTCTTCTGGACCAAACATGGCTGTTACACTAATGACATCTCAGAAGCTATGGCTTCCTGTATAATATTGAGCTTGTTAATGTTCCATCATGTATTGGAAAAGGGATCCTAAGGCCCCTCCCCTCCAGAGGAGCTAATACCAGTTCATTGTTGCTGGGGAGGAAGAGTCATGTTCTTCAGTGCTTTGGCCACTGGTAAATTACTCATATTCCAGTAATAACTGCCCACCATACTCATGCACTCAACCCTAGTTTAACTCAGTGGGTCATTCCCTACCCTCCAAAGACCAAAGTAGGATGAGGAGCGGTGGGGAAGAATACAAAGGGATTTCACGGGAAGAGGATAAAGAGGGTAATAGGGAATAAATATGGTCAAAAGTCATGTGCATATAAGAAATTGTCAAAAATAAGGTAAAATAAAAGGGATAGTTTTTTTGAAAAAAAAATAATGTTTGGAGTATTGCATTATAAATCCTCTAAAGCCAGTTCCCTCTCCTCCATGCGGTAGTTATTCTATTCAGTGCCGGGTCTCTTGAGATCCATGTAGGAAGACAGGCCCTGCTGCTGTCTAGGTAGTCTGTGCTTGGCAGCCTTTGAAAGCCTTGGCTCCGCCACCATTGTTTAAAGCTTGGGAACAGGTGTTGTCTATCTAGAAGGCACCTTCGCCAAGGCTTGGAGTTTGGTGAGATAGATCTTCCATCAGGCTTCCCATGCCTTTGGTCATAATTGTGCACATGTGCCTGCTGAGGTTCTTGACTTTGCCTTGGCTCTGTGCCAGGGAGACTATATAGCACTGATCTGGGCTATGGGAGTCAGTGTAGCAGTTGGGTTGGCTCCTTGTTTTATTGGACTGTTTTGTTATCTGGGTGATGCTTGAATCTTACCTGTCTTAACTTCTGAGGTCTGGAGAGAGGAGTTCGCTAATGGGAAGAGCTGGGCTCATTCTATAGGAATCTTTTTCAGCCCCAGAATGTGCAGCGAGTGTCCTCACATTTTGAGGTGCCTTGGGTCTCAGTAAGCAAAGCCAGTAAGGAGATGACAAAACATACAGAGGAATGCTAAGGCCACATGCAAGCTGGAGTGGGTAGTGTGAAACCCGGGACAACATCAAGAGGCGCTATCTTAGGTGAAGTTTATTCTAGATGCAGCAGTGAGAGGAAGTTGGTATGAGACATATTATGACATTTTGGCTTTGCTCTCCCATTGGTGAGCAGGGTGGGAATCGAGACTGGAGAGGAAACTATATTACCATTTTTGAAATGTGGAAAAAGAGAGTGAACATTTATAGTCCAACTCTGGGGTTTAAAACCTTTAATTACAAAGTGAGTTATTGTATGGGTTAGAAATGTAAGCTATTGTGGTCAAGTTATGGCTTTTGGGTTTAAGAGGAAACAGAAAGTGTGAGCTGTGCTCATTCTCTTCTGGGTAGGGTAAAGAGCCATGGGTTCACACGACAGCTGTGGCAGGTAGGAAAACTATGAAAGGGAAAGAGAGAAGAGCTAACACTCAGCCCAGAGCTGCCACTGTGGAAAATGAGGCATCTTTCTGCTCACCCATCTCATGCAGGCCACATGGTCCTACATGGTGTGACCCACCAGGTATGGTCTCTCCTGGAGGCAGGGCCTCCAAGAGTTATTTCTGGGTATGTTTGTTGAACATGAGTTTATCCACTGTTCCCATGGCTGAGTTACAATGTGCACATGAAGAGGAGGTTTCCTGGCAACCTTCAACAATCAGCATAAATGCCCTGGACTAGAACAATACGCCCTAGTTTCTTAGCCCTGAGGAGGGCTAGTCCCAAAGTGCCAGCAGGAAGCAGGCAGCATACAGGAACAGATGATGCAGACTAGATGAGCAGGAGCAGTTACCAGGGGAGTTACTTGAGTTTTCTCATCCAGCTCTAATGGATTTGAAGTAGAATCTTAGCTCATTCAAGTTGAATTGACTTTTAGGGATTATTCAATTTAACCTCCTCATTTTACCAGTGAGGGAACAGACAAGTTACAACAGATAAGTTGGATCAGAGTGATGAGAGGCAGTGTTGGTTAGACCTCAGAACTCTTGATACCATAGTGAGGTGTCTTCTGGTCTGGATCATGGGTGGTCAAAGTGTAGCATGAATGCTACAATTTAGGTGGGGTACAGTCAGTAAATGTGGTTGGGAGTATGGAGCCTGGCCCATAGCCTGGAGAAGGAGCTTAGAGGAACCTGATGTAGGTAAGTTGTTTTGTATGCATCTTGGGGAAGACATCGATGTGGTTGTTGGGAGGAGGCAGCCAGGCTGGTTTGCAAGGTTGGCATGGAAATAGAGGATTCTTGGGGAGATGGGTAGGAGAGTGGTTGAAAGCTCTCCTGAGTGAGCTTTGAAGAAGTGAGCTAGATGAACCTGCTCTGTTTTTACTTTCCAGGCCAGCACTATCCACAATGATATTTGGAAAACCAAGAAGTAAAAACTTAGTGCTTGATGAGTGTGTAATGAGTGGTGATATAAATCATTTTACATTTATGGATTCTTGTACTTGAGCACTTCTTTCTGCTAACCTGGCTAATGCAGCTCTCATTTACTATTACTTTAAAAAGTATTGTTGCATTCTGTCTCTTTAATTTTTCTACATGTCAGAGTTGAAAATGACACATACATATAAAAAGAATTGTTATAAACTCTGAAGTACTTAGCTTATTTCTTATTTCTAATAAACTAAGTACTTAGCTCTGAAGTTCTTAGTTTATTAGAGTGAACTTGGTTGTATTGAAACTTTTTTCTTTTTAATTTTTTTGGTTTCGTTTATTGATCCTCTGCTATGCAGAGGCAGTGTTATGGAGTGGATAAGGCCAAATGCTTTGAGCTAGGCTACTCAAATTGAAGTCTAGCTTTGCTAATACAGTATGTGGCCTTTCGCAACTTGAATGATTTATCTTCCATGCTTCAATTTTCTCATCTTTAAAATGGGAATAATGGTTTGTGCCATTCTCTAAAGGGTTCAATAAGTCGGTAGCATGATTTATCAAAAGTTAATACATGAATTGGTCCCTTTGTTAACTTATGAATGAGTTGAGCCTGGGAGACTTTTAAGACTTTTTTCACCTGCAGTTAAATAAGTGGCTAAAGTTCAATCTCTTGACTGTCTCTTAATTTTTCTGTTGGATTTCTGAAAGATGGCAATTCACTTAACTCAATATAGGATATGAGATGTGTATATGTCTACCCACCTATCCATCTGTCTTTGTAATTTAGATTAATAAAATCTATTTCCTTAAAATAACTGTCACATAAGCAAGAACTGTTACATATAAGTGAATAAAGTACAATCACTAAAAAATAATTGGAGAATTTTAAAATCCACACTAATAGTATAAATTCTGAAAGACCTAAAATGTCATTACATGGTACACCTGACAAGCATAATCTATGTTTCCACTTACAAGCTTTGTGAAAACTAAATTATGTGTTTTGAGCCCACTTTTAAAAAGCAGTTCTAATGTCACTGTTTTAACCATTCGCACATCTTAATGATCAGGAAGAAACTTATAAACTTTTTATAGCTCATGGCAAGCTTCCCAGCCTGTTTCCTAGACAAGGTATAGAGAAAAGTGAGCTGGGCCTCCTTAGCGACATGACAGATGACATCAGTGAGATGAAACAACTTTGGATGGCTAGCAATGATGGGCTTCGCTTATGGTAATGGCTGGATGACTGAATGAAAGGATGATTTCCCATGCATTTTATAAAATTATTTAGATGGTATGTTGAGTGATAATATTAAGCTCAGAGTGTGTAGACTTCATACTATATCATAACTTTTGTGGGATTATTTATATCCCTGCCCTTTAAAAAAATTTTAAGGCAGGATCTCACTGTAGCCCAGGCTGGCCTGGAACTCACTTTGTAGCTTCAGTCTAGCTCAGACTCACAGCAATCCTTCTCTTCAGCCTCCTCAGTGTGGGAATTACAGGTATGAGCCACCATGTCTGGTATTTCCTCTGCCCCTTGAAAATGGTTTATCACTTTATACACATATACTATGTATTTTGATCACATTCACCTCCTATCACTTCTCTTGTTCTTCTCCCACTCATACTAAACCCTTTCTTCTTCCTAACTGGTCCTCTTTCTACTTGAAAGTCAACTTCTTTATGTCTTGGGTTTAATTAGGCCTGTTTACATGCATGGATAGGAAGTTACTTACCTGAGCATGGACAACTTACAAGTGGTTATACCACTGACGAAAATATCATTTGGGGATTATTTAATAACGCTTTACTTGGAAATTGTCCAAATTGCCTGGATAAAGAAAGGAAAATTGTAAGAAAAATATAAAATGTATTCATTTATTTTTGTCTTATCTTTTGTCAAAGTAAATATGATATTAAGACCAAGTAACCCTTTAAAGGTTTAGCTGGGATATATGTAAGATCAAAATAATTGGCAGTGAAGGAAAAGATAGCTCAGGATATTTGGCAATATGGCATTAAGGATTATACCAGATGGAGTCTGTCTCAATACTGACCATAAGCCCTTTCCAGCTCGTATCTATTTTGGCACTTGGGTACATGACTTGGAGGTCTTCAGCTTTATGTATGAGGACAATTCTTTTCTCACCTTTATTTATTAGGCTTGTTTGGGTGTTTCATACAAGTGGACCACACATTCTATGAAATTAATGAGCATAATGACAAAATTCTGACCAAAAAAATGGACGCAGTGGGTCTGGGGATACAGATATCTCAGTGGTTAAAGGTGCTTGCTTACAAAGGTTGCTGGCTGGTCCAGTTCCCCAGGACCCACATAAATCCAGATGCAAGAAGTGGTGCATGCATCTGGAATTTGTTTGAGTTATCAAAAGGTCCTGGTATGCCCCCTCCCTCACACACCCCCACACATGTGCAAATAAATAAAAAATAAATATTAAAAAAAACTTTGGGCATTGACTTTTCAGATTATGTATCTTTAAAACATTGAGAAATAGTGTGAAATAGGGATAGCCTGTAGGGTTTTTTTTTCACTTAGAGAAATTAGAGGATTAATTTCCTCTTATTTTAACTAATAATTCAGGAATGAAGTGGGGATAAGAGACACTTTTTGAAAGGATGTGTTTCCAAGGGCAGTGTAAGTTGTGGAGAGCCGCCGTGGTCGCTGCTGGACTGAGATAAGCAGAAATGTGCCTGTACATAATGTCACGAGTCCAGCTTCCCCAGGGCAGTTAGCCTGCCCAGGGGAGAGTTCATTTTGTGGCTGATAGGTTGTGCTTTGGTAAATAACCGAGTTTCTTGCGTATGCTTCAGTATGGAATATACAGGTAACATTAAAATTAAAGTATTTTTGGCCAAATAGAATTACTTCAAATATAATACTGAATTTGTTTTCTAAAATTGTATTTGTGTTTACTTTAAAAATATGCATCTTTTCACTTATTGTGTATGAATTTGTTGTATACAAATTGTAACTAATTTAGACTAAGCACTTATACATACCTTTATCGTCTCTTTTGTTTCATTTTGAGTCATATACAGACTTAAACTGTAACCCATAAGAGGTATAAAGTTCAGGCATCTGAATTTAGGTTATGCCACATAGGGAATCAAATTTATGCACAATGACTTTTTTCAGAGCTTTGGAATAAAATTCTTAGTATAACTAATCTTATGAGGAAATGAACACACACACACACACACACACACACACACACACACACACACACACACACCAAGAGATGTAATTATGCTTGCTTTAGCAAAAAAAAACTAAACAATTCATAGATTTATAGAAGAAATTTATTTGCAGCCATGTTGCTTACATCTTAGAAGTTTCACTTTCTTCATGATATTATGTTGAACAGGGATGAACGAATTTGATAGCTGAATGCAATGCAGTCAAATTTGTAAAATATTACTAGAGATCCTTCTTGAAGGATGCTTTCAGTAAAAAACTTGCACCTTCACCCCTCAATACTGGAAATATTAAGCCTTTCATTTTTCTGTTGTTTGTATATTGTTATTAAAACACTTCTTTGCTGTTTTAAAGTGATAATTGATATTTCATGATATAACTTTAACAAATAGCTAACAAAAGGACTATTAAGGAAATAAAAAGTTTCATGAGAACAAAAAAGTAGAAAGTCAGATATGACAATTCAAAATTTGTTGTGTATGCTTAGGGAGAATATGTAATTTAGGATCTTGCCACACGAATAAGTGTATTCATTAAATTAGCTGTGTATTATGGTAGGAAGCTATTTTGAATATTGTATTCTATAGAGATGTTACATTTACACATTTGTAAATATTGGTACATTTAGTTTGAAGTGAATGATTCAT
The DNA here is from genome assembly GCA_004024765.1 of Zapus hudsonius. NCBI lineage: Eukaryota > Metazoa > Chordata > Mammalia > Rodentia > Dipodidae > Zapus > Zapus hudsonius. The sequence goes on from PVHP010002092.1 coordinate 73,317, forward strand.
ATTTTCAGTTCATGGGGCAGTGAATTATTTTGGACTGGAAAAGAGAAGTTATTGTGCTATCAGCATAATTCAGTACTAGTAGCATCATTACCATACCAAAAGGAAAAATGTATAAATAAAAACATATTTGAAGTTTCAATAATAGATAGACTGTACGAACATTCCACCTGGTTGCCATGTTATCTATGTGGTTTGCCTTCTTTTCAGGTTTCTGTTGAAATGCCAGATTTTCAGGATGGATCTGGCAGTTTTACTAAAGTAAAATAGCTCTCCCAGCCTATTACCTCATTTCCTTTAATTCTTCATCTTTCTTCATAATACCCACTACCATTTTACACCTTATGTATTTATGGTTTGTCTCCACAGGGAGAGAATAGTTCATTGCTGTGCACTTAGAGTGTAGAGTAGTGGGGTCCCAGGAAATGTCAAGTGAATGTGTATGCACAGAGCTTCCTTTAAGTTTTTTCTATTATCTTTAACAATAGGTTCTAATTTTATGATAATTATTTTCACCACTAAATTATTTTGAGTGCTAATCTTTCCTTTCATTGCTAATTTTATCCTGGAATTAACAATACTGTCTTTATGAGTGAAGGGCTTGGTCACAGGCAGTGATAATCAGACAGAATGAATTCAAAGGTCTCTTAGGTTTTAGAATGTACTTATGCAATTTTTTGAGAGAAATCTACTTTTTAGACCACCTTAATGTCATCAACACACTAAAACAATAAGACAGCAACAGTGAATAGAAGCCATACCACCTTATTTCTATGACGTCTCTGTTGCCTGGAGGCCTGGGGGGTGTTGAGGAGACTGGATAGATGACTCAATGGGCAAAGAAAGTACTTGCACCTAAAGGCTATCATTTGAATGGCTATTTATATGAACATGTTACATATAATTGAAAATGGATCTTTGCTTGGATGAAAGTAAGTATATAAATAAATGAGTGAATATATAAAATAACATATAGATAACCTTCTGGTTTTAATGTTCAGCTACCTTGAAGTGTATTGCCTTTCCCTCTTAGTTTAGATGTATTATTAATATCCATCCTTAGCTATTCACTTAATTTTGAAGTGATATATTTTTATTAATTTGAAATAGTAATACTGACGTTTTTGGTATTTTTCCTGTCATTTTCAGTTTTGTTTGGTGACCATTAATTTTTGAGGATCTTCTACCCCTTTCAGTTGGTTTGTTTTCCTTTTATTTCATTCCAATCTTTAAAGTACTGTATATTTTTGGCCATCATTCATTTTTCAGAAGACTGTATTATAGAGTAGTTAAGAACCTGGCCTTGGAACCAGACTGTCTGGGTTTGCATCCCACCATGATGTTTACTACCTAGATGACTTTGGCAAGTTACTGAACTTTCAAATGTGAACAATTGAGGCATCTACCCCATAAAGTTGGTATGGATGCTAAATGGGTTAATACATATAAAATCACACAGTAGTGCCTGGCACATGGTAAACAGTACATGTTGGCTATTGTTATTGTTTTTTATTTTTGGCAATACAAGCTATTGCAATTCTTTGTTGTAACAAAAAGTTTGTTCTGTCTTATGTAGCTCCACCACACTTTCTTCATAATGGTTCAGCATTTTCAGTAAACTGAAGGAAGAAGCTACTATGAATCAATTGTGGTCCATTTGATTCTTAAGCAGCCATTAAGATGATAAGACAGATGTATATGGACTGACTATCTAAAACTATTGATATTTTTAGATGGTAATTTACTGTTCTACATTCATATAACAATTTAATGTTTAAAAACTGTATGTCAAGACATCCTTGTTAAAGAAATGAATGGACATGGTATGTACATTGGATGAGCAATGGACGCTTGAACTCCTGAGCTATAGATGGGTTTTGAAGTGAGGGGTTAGGAAATCATACATGCAACACATTTTTTGTGTATTTCAGTATTTTAATTTATTTTTTTATTTTGTTTTATTGCGACCCAGACTGGTCTTAAACTGACTATATGGCTAAGGCTGACCTTGAACTCCTGATTTTTCTGCTTTTGCCTCCCAAGTGTTGGTATTGCAGGTGTGGACACCACATCTGGCTTCATTTCAGTATTTTTAAAACATTAAAGTCCTTTCTTTGCTTGTGTAGAACAGGTATTCTATTAAAATATTTTATTTATTCATTTTCAAGCAGAGATACACAGAGAGAGAGAGAGAGAGAGAGAGAGAGAGAGAGAGAGAGAGAGAGAGAGAGAGAGAGAAATAGTGAGAGCACCAGGGTCACCACCTTGTGGGTCTGGCTTATGTGGGTCCTGGGGAATTGAACCCAGGGCCTTAGGCACTGGAGGCAAGTGCCCTAACCGCTGAGCCATCTCTCCAGCCCTAGAATAGGTATTCTAATGAAAGCCTACATAGTTTTTCTAGTGTGAATGTTTTTAAAACCAAAATTTTAGGAATAAGATAATGCAGGGAATCTTTTATTTGCCCAGTGAATGAAGAGGAAAATAGTTAATATTTTCAATTATTTTTGTGTGAGTAGATGAAAAAGAAATTTGTGGTCACAGATGCCCACTTGTCCACAAGTGCACATTGGGGTAGGAACACAGGCTTAAAATGCCTGCGATACTCAGGAACTGGACAGATTCTCCAGACAAGAAGGCAAAAGGAGTGAGGTATGTGTGCATAAGTATGTACCCAGGGCAGTGGGTTTTACATGGGGAGAGCACTTGCACATGAGTAATAATGTACCTCTAATATTTGAGTGCCAAATAGTGCACACTTCTTTTACTAACACAGTTGCTTGAATGCCAGCGTCCCTAACGTATGCAGCAGGGTATGTTTTCACCAGTTTGTGACTAAGTGTAAGGGCCTTGGTCTGGAGTCAACCATAAGCTTAGAGAAAATGATCTTGAACTTCTCTGTAATTCGTTTTAAAGGAAGAGTATTTTTCTCGTTTTTGGTATTCTTAATTCCCCTGAATAGCTTTATTTGCTGTAATAGAACCAGGAGCCCTGATCTGCATATCTTTGTGGTTAGTTGGTAGAAAGCCAGTATTTAAATTTCTCTGAGGTCTCTTGCTGCATGACATCACAGGATGAAGAGATCTTCAGGACCCGGACTGTGTAAGTGGTTTTTGGTCCTGTGCATTTGTGACAAAGGAATTCCCCTTTGAATCGCTCTGCTCCCCTGAAGCCCCTGAGCCTCTAGCTCAAGCAGCGCAGTCCGTCTGTGCAGTGTCCCTGACGTCATCGGCCGTATGCATAAGCCCCGCTATTGTCTTACTGCTACACAGGCTTGAGGATTGCAGTATGGGCTGCTGCTGCTGCTGCTGCTGCTCCCAGCCCTGCCCCTGCGCTACCTAGTCCTGCCTCACCGCATCCCACGAGAGCCAGCCACCGCCGCCTGCCTTGCCCAGCGGATTTTGAAAAGCAGCAGTTCGCTTGTGTGCTGAGACCTTGCTTTTCACTTACGGGAGAAAGCTGGAGCTCAGAAGCGAATCTGGCAGCTGGACCCAGCTTGCTCGGACTGCATTGTCTGGCTTCATGACCCCTGCTGGGTAGCAGGCTCATCTCTCACACGCACATCTTCTCGTGCTTTCTTCCTTCCTTTTCCTCTTTTTCTTTCCTTCTAATTGTTTTTTAAAGCAGCTTTCTGGAGCCAGCCATGTTTGGCACTGAATCTTCATGTAAGTAAATGGGTCTTACTTTTCTGTTCTGTAGAAATCTGCTTGCTGTCATGGTTTCATTGGCTTGGGTTCATATCACTTTGCGTTAGGCTATTAACAACATTTGCATTTGGCTCTAATTATGGAGCATTTGGTCTCAGGAATGAGTCCCCTTAACTGGATTATTCATTCTTAAGGCCAGGGACGTCAATGTGGTCAAAACCAGGCCTCTAAGAGCTAGTAAGAAGACAGGATCCAGGCAGCCTCCAGCACCGTGCTAATTGATGGGATCAGGCCTGTCACTGATCTATTGTTGGAGGCTTAAGTCCCAACTAGAAGGCTCTGAGATGATAGTGTTTATAAGAAAGGAAATAAAGGCATACCATTTTTCATTTAAGGAGAAGAAAGGTATCATCATTCCTTTCTCCATGTTTTTCCAAAAATGTAGATGCTATGTATATATTTCACAAGAGTAAGAAATAGCTTTATACTTGAAAATGGATTTTTTTCCACAATGGCTTCAATTTTTATATGTTGGCTAGCATCACAGAGCAACAGCATCATGTCTAAAAACTTACACAGTGAAATTTGGTGCAGAGCAGGGCCTAAACAGTGGGCTAAACTGGACAGCAGATTTAGACCTACAAAATAAGAGTTTAAAAGGATGATAACTACACTGTTTGAGAACTATTTAATGCTTGCTGTAAAATAATGTAACTTGCCAGTGTAGTTGCACTGCGTTGTTGTATCGGCTCTGCAGAATTTCTTGTCATCATTGATAGTGACAGTTAAGAATTTCTAGGGATTCAACCTGCTAGCCTATCTGCAGGGGAGAGTGGGGCTAGATTAGGGTAGGAAATTTAGGAAAGCTATTTCTTATGAATTTTCAATTTGACCTTAACTTTTTGGTCTTAGCTGTCAGCGGGACTGTTTGCATGGTTGATGATAATTGCAGAATAGTAGTGTTTCAAGGCAGCTAATAATCCTCAGGTCTTTTGTTCCTTCATGAGCTTTTATCAAGGGCTATTTTTGTTGTTCTATTGTGGAAGCTTCCTTTCTCAGATACTACCACATTGTCTAATCAAGTTCAAGTCAGAATAATAGTGAGATGTAATGTGTGGTCAACATGTGACAATACTATTTCTATTCAGTTAGAAATACTTTTTGAATTCACTTAACAGTACTTTTGGAATTATTGTCATCCAAGAAATGGAAATGGGTCATAAGTGGCAGAGTTACTAATTTCAGTAATGGATATTTATTTATATAGGATCTTAAGTGCGGACAGAAATATTTATATGCTGTGTTAAAGAAAACTAGTTGTGATACTTTGTTTAGCTGAAAGTGGAAGTTGAGGCTTGTGGGGTCATCTTCTTGGACCATGGTCTCCTCCAGTGTGTGGCCTGCTTCATCAAGCAGTCACACAGCCTTTCTTGTTCATAAAACCAGGTGCTTTGATGGTCTCGTCCATGTGTTATTGGTGTATTTGAGAACTGCTGCTTGCATTTGGTCTCCATAGCTACTAGATTTCTGAACAGAACAGAGTATTATTCAAAGATGGAGCACTATCATGCAGGTTTTTAGCATTTTTTTGCTTTCACTGAGTGAGAAATACTGAGAATATTTTTGCTCTATTAAGTTTTATTTCTTGCATGTCACTAGAATCCCACAGGTAGATTCAAACTCTTAGTGAATGCTAAGAGTTTAGGTTCTCTTAGGTAAGGAGATCCTAAAAGTCTGCTCCCAGAATTAAGCAGGTGTATTTTCTCTGCTTTGAAGTATATGTTTCTGTGCCTAGATATGTACCTTTGGCAAATTATTTAATATGTGTGGAAACTATGTTTAAAATATGCAGAAAAGTCATCTCATTTGAAACTCTAATTAGGAGTCTCCCAAACCACCTTTGATGTTCTCACTCTACTCTGAAGAAATACTTAGCTGATCACCCTGTGTGTCATGCTGTACTAGGTCCTGGAAAGAGCCATTGTTTCTGTCTCATTCCAGAAAGTTTGTGATTCTTACACTTGATTTTTGGTTGTAGTGCTTTGAAGTTTTTACTTTTAAAGTTGAGGTGTGATATACATACAGCAGAATGCTTAAATCTGAACATGCCTCTCTGAACAAGTTTACTTTTATGAGTACCTGTAGAACCCTGACCAGATCCAACTACAGGATTCTTCCATTCCCCAGAAAGTTCTCTTGTGGCCTTTCCCAGTCACTATTACTTATCCTCATTGCCCTACGTAACCACAGTTCTGACTTGTAACATCATAGACTCCTAGCGTGAATGTTGTTTACATTATCTTTCTTGTCGCCTTGTTGTTTGCCTATAAAAGGGGACATGTCTTCATTTTAAAATATTGGGTCATTAAGTTGATTTGATGTTTTAGACCTTTGAGGTCAAGAATCTACAGTGACCTGGGTTTTACATTGTACCCTTTTCTCTCACTGACATAATATTGTTTGTCTTAAGTAATGACCTGCCCCCAACAACCAAAAAAAAAAAAAGAGTAAATTAAATCTTAAAAAATAACAAAAATTTACCTGGAAGAGTCAGTTTCATCTAACTTGAAGACTTACTTAACTATGATAAAATAACTTTTATGTTTGATAGCATTTTATTTTTATTTATTTTTACTTTTTGTGGAAGTACCAACACTCTTGCAGAGTCACAGTCTCTAACAGTTCCAGTTTTCTCTCGCTGGCTAGTGGATGTGAATCTCCCATAGGTGAATAGATCGCCCACAGTCTGTGTTCTGTGATTCTGCTACCACACCATGCATGTCTCTTACTGAACTTGACCTTTTTTGAAATTTACCATGTCTAAATATGGGAGTAGTGCATGTGTTCTTTTTTGGCTTTGAATTTTAGTTTATGGAGCCATAATAATTTAGAGGTATGAAAAATACTGTTAATAAGGCTTTACTGAGGAACATCAAATACATGTTTGTGATACTTAATTTAGTCATAGTATATAGTTTAAAAGTCAGTTAAATTCTGAAAAATTAAAATACATAACATCTTTTTAAATGTATTTTAAGAGGAAAACAAAATTTATTTTTTTTGCAGGATAAAGAAAACTGATAAAGGGAGACAATGCTTATTTTTAAAGTTTATTTTAAAAAATATTTATTAATTTGCAAGGAGAGGGGTTTGGAGAGAGAACACACCAGGCCCTCTTGCCATTGTAAGCAAATTCAAGATGCATGCACTACTTTGTGCATCTGGTTTTACATGGATACTGGGGTGTCAAACCCAGGCCAGAAAACCTTACAGGCATGTGCCTTTAACTGCTGAGCCATCTCCTCAACCCCATCTTTTCTCTTTGTTAATCAAGAAAAACTTTCTGCACTCTGGGCATTTGGTTATAGCCTCCCTCATAAAGTTAGTTTTTCTCCAAGGAATAGACATTTTAAATATCACTAACATTTATTCAATTAGTATTGGCTAGGCACAGTGCCGCTTTGTCCTTCTCTCCCATGTCTCAGGGTGTTTATTTTTATTCCTCAAGGGTGCCATTGAAAGGGACCATTTAAGATGTGCTGTAGTGGGAATTGTGCCTTAATACATTTATGTGTCTTCCAAAGCACCTGTGTTATCAGAACAAGACCTTACCTGCTGAGAAACAATGTCCTGGGGGCAAAGAGCATCATCCAAACTCTCCTCTAAAATTTTGTTATAGTAATAAAGTGAACATCTCAATGTCTGTGAGGCATGGAAGGAAATGACAGGCTGCCAACAAAGTGGTAGCTAGTGTGAGCCCCACTCACCAGAGCGTGGTGGAGATGTGGAAATGACAGATGGGCATGCCACAAAGTCAGGCATTGTCTCTTGCCTTGGTGTGCCTAGATCACCTTGCACGGGGTGATGGGGAAGACGGGATGTACATGCCATATATGATGTGTCTGTAGTGAGCACCAGGAGTTCCGCTGTTGACTTGCCTTTGCTATGGATAAGTGCACTGAGTTGGAACTGACAGACTTAGCAGTGAGCATGGTAATGATGCTAGCAGGAACAAAGTAGTTCCCTTCAAATTTGAGCAATTGTGTGAGAAATAGCTGAATGAATATACCTTGGCAAGATTAGATCATGAAGATAATATCATTAAATAGGCATCTCTTTGATAACAAACCAAGGAGTTACACTATTTATGTGTATTACAAGGCCTTTTTGGACAACTGGTGACATGTGAAGTTGAACATGATTTTTGTTTTGCTGTAAGATCTGTGAATCAGTTGAAATATGAATAGTGATCAAAATGGTTGTTCATATGTAGACCATTTTTCAGCATAAACACATAATTATTATTAAACAATTATGTCAGACTGTTGTCTCTGTTCTATATTAGTTACCTTCTCATCAGTAGGACAAACTACCTGACAAATATCAGTTTAATGGGGGAAGGGTTAAGTTACGGTCCATCATGGCAGGGAAGACATGGCTCCATGACTTGGAAGCAGAGCTAGTCACAGTCAAAACAGTGAGGGGGCAGAGAGTGATAAATGCCGGGGCTCAGCCTGGTCTCTCCTTTATACACTGTCCAGGACCCAGGTCCATGCCTGCCTAGAGTCAAGGTGGGTCTTTCCACCTCATTTAACCTAATCAAGATAATCCCTCACAGGTGATTCTAGTTCTTGTCGTCAATTGACAACTAATATAAACATCACAAACTGTTAGTATGCTTGGCATTTTTATTTCTGTATTTTATTTCCTTTTTTATTAGTATTTACCACATGAAACTAGGTAATTTAGAAACACTAGCCATTTTGCTTTCCTACAACTTTAATCTTGCTGCTAGTATTTAGCTATATTGGATTTCAGATGTTTTTATCTCACTTAAAATAGAAATAAAAATATTTAACTGGGTTATACAAAACTCTCGAGTCTTGTCTTAGAGCATTGGATGAAAGAGGAAAATATTATTATTACATAAGTTTAGATAAGTAGAGTATCACAGACTGCTAAGGTCACAAAGATGAAGAAATGATTATAGTTTGCAGGTGGAACATGATCACACAGGAGTTTTGGATGTTAAAGCCCATGTAGTAATTTTTTGACTAGTCCTATCTACGTTCTGATATGAAATTACCTTTCCTTCCTTCCTTCCTTCCTTCTTTCCTTCCTTCCTTCCTTCCTTCCTTCCTTCCTTCCTTCCTTCCTTCCTTCCTTCCTTTCTTTTTTTTTTTTTTTTGTTTTTCAAGGTAGGATCTTGCTCTAGCCCAGGCTGACCTGGAACCTGGAATTCACTGTGTAGCCTCAGGCTGGCCTTGAACTCATGGCAGTCCTTCTACCTCTGCCTCCTGAGTGCTGGGATTAAAGGTGTGCACCACCACGCCCGGCTCCTTTTGAGTTTCTTAACTGATAATAGTTGACATTGTAATTTTTGGAATGAAGACAATATTTTAAACCAAGACAGGAATAATTTTCTCTCCTGGATATTTATGTATTTATTTCACTAGTACAAAAATGGAGTAAACATATCCTGTGACTTTTTATTTTCCCTTCAGTGTCGGTCTCCCTAATTTTTAGTTTATACTTTGTTCAGCAAAAATTGCATGAGTGTTCATCTGTTGTTTTTATTGTCACAGTGGACCAGATTCATATCCTGTATATACTGTGGGAAGTCCATCAGGAAAAATTATTGTATATGGAAAGTTTTCCCATACAACTTCCATCGAATTACACAGGATATGAATAGGACTTGTTATGGATTCTGAATCAGAAAAGTCACTGGTCATATATATTTTTGCATATTAATAATAGTCACTGATCATTGAATTCTTTTCAAATACTACTCAACTCTCAATCTTGACTTAGAGACAAGACTATGAATTATATGGTTATTTTTCTTTGCTTCTTTTTGAATACTATAGATTTGCTTTCACTTTTCCTAAATAATATAAGGCATTAACATATTTGTTACTACATAAATTTTTAAAAAAATTATTTCCAAGCAGAGAGATAGAGAGAGAAAGAGAGGGAGAGAGAATGGGTGCACCAGGGCCTCTAGCCACTTCAAATGAACTCCAGATGAATGTGCCACTTTGTGCATCTGGTTTATGTTGGTACTGAGGAATTGAACCCAGGTCCTTGGGCATGGGAGGCAAATGCCTTAACTGCTGAGCAATCTCTGTAGCCCTGTTACTGCTTTTTTTTTTTATGAAAACAGAAACTTTGTATTAGTTAAAGGACATATTTATTGTACTATATATATATATTTAATACTACATTATTTGTATTCATAATTGATTCAGGTAATTAGAAATTTAAAAACTGAAAGTGCAATTTAATGCATGCTGTCAAAAAAGCAACAATCACTGAATGTAGAGTCTCTGGCTCTCAATTGCTTGATTCCAAATCATATCTACCACATACTACCAGAGTTTGGCTATGTACTATCAACTCCAAGTGTAGCCTATTGAATGAACTTTTGGCATTAAGACAATTGACCTCTGGGGCCAGGACTTCTGTTCCAGGGAGGGGATTATCTAGGGACATCTGTGGACAGTAGTGTCCAGAAGTGGGAAAGTAGTAGGGAAGAGAGATGTCATTTTCTAAGGCTGGGTGGAAGACTGGGAGTTTTATCGTGGACACCTTTGAAGGGAAGAGACTGCAAAGAACTGCGTGAAGTGGATCAGGTTGGCAAAGGCCCACATATTTCTTACTTCTATTCCCATGGCAGGAATAACTAATTGGTCACAGCACTCTTGCAGAAATGGCTTAAGCCACTAAAAGTTGGAATGCTTTCCACTTAAAATACTTGATCAGTGTAAATGTTTTCCATGTTAGTGTAATAGTCACATGAATGAATAGTCACATGAAGTAAATGTTCTGTGTTGAGGGAAAGTAGGAATCGCTGGTGTTCCAGAAATGTCCGCTCCGATGTAAAATAAGCAGTTCATGTCACAGTGTATTTCTTAGTATTGTCTATGGATTAATGAGTCAGAGCCACCTTGGTTTCGTCTCTTATGAATGAACTTTCTAGTTTCAAAGATGTATTTTCAGAATGTGGCAAGAAGCCTTAATAGTGTCTGTAGCTTAAATCTGCTATGGATTAAGGTAGTAACATTGAAAATATGATAGATGGGCTTATACAGGGTTAATACTGAGTTCAGTTAAATAAATTTGGCTAAGGACTTTTCCATGTATTACATGTCAGTCACATGTGAGTAAACAATTCTTACTTGTCATCCTGCAAAGTAGGGCCAGGTGACACAAAAATAATCCTAGCATATAGACTTTTATTACTGAGCTTAAATTTGTTAGTGGATAAACTATAATATCCTGATTATTTGTCATGACTTTCTATGTGTGATCTAAATCATCAATTTACTTAAAGCATGGAAATGATAATTTTTTTGTATTCCTGTTGCAGTTCTACAAATTAAAAGAAATAAGATTTTGCTTTTGCACATTTTTCAGACCATAGCAAGCCTACTGGTAACATGCATGGATTAGGTCATCACAGTGCCTTCATTGCAGTAACTTTTGTTTCTTTTTCCACCCATTATTCCTCCTAGAGTACTTGAGATTGAGGGAGGCTTGGGGGAAACAAATGGGTGACCAAACTGCCCTTGCCTCACAAGTCTGGAATTTCTCATCTGAACTTTCCTAGGCTTATTTTAGTATAGTGGTGACTCAGTTAACCTATTGCTATTAAAAATACACCAAATACAGTGTCTTAAAACAAGTATATATTATCTTCTACTGTTCTTTGGGTTGATTGGACCTCACTGATGGTTCTCATAATGGGCCTTTATGTTGTGGTCAGATTTCTGTTGGTACTATAGTCATCTTAAAGGGTCATTTGAACTGACTATCACTTGAGCCTTACTGGGCTGTGGACAGCAATGCCTATACTTGTCTTCTTCATGTGGCTGAAGCTTCTTCCAGCAAGCACAGTGCCAGGTTCTTGGAGGAAACAGCCTAGGACCAAGCATTCCAAGGGAAGCCTAGGTGGAAACTTCAAGGTTTCTTATGATTTGGCCTCTAAAGTGTCAGAGAGTTATTTCCACCATATTGTATTGATCATGTAAATCACTATGATAAGTTGAATTCAAAGAGAAAGGAACAAGACCAGACCCATTTTTGTGGTGAGGGAGTGGTAAGTTCACATTGCAGAAGAGTATGTAATGTGGAAAATGTCATAGTGGTCATATTTGGAAAATTTCATTTGCCACAGTAGTTTCCAAGCTCAGAGGCACTGCTAGGATTCTATGAATTAGGGATCTGCAAACATTTTTTTATAAAGAGACAGAAAGTGAATGTTTTAGAATAGAATATGTTCAACTCTGCCATTGTAGTGCAAAACCGAATGAGAGTGCCTGTTTTAATAAAACTTTATTTGTAAACACTGAAATTAAGCTTTAATGAAATTTTTGTATATAAAATATTGTTCTTTTATTGTCTTTTGCATTTCTCCCAATCATGTTTCTTTTTTTTCTTTTTTCTTTTCAAGATAGGGTCTTGTTCTAGCCCAGGCTGACCTGGAATTCACTATGTAGTCTCAGGCTGGCCTTGAAGTCAGGACAATCCTCCTACCTCTGCTTTCCAAGTGCTGGGGTTAAAGGTGTGCACCACCATGATGGACCCACAATCATTTTAAATGTAAAAAAATTTATTAGCTTAAGGTAAACCACATTATGCACAGGCTTTAGCCCATGGATCTTGATTTGTCAATACTTACTTTTAATATTTGATTTCATTCTTAATTACTAAAAAAGTAAAACAAAGACATGACATCCATTTACAACAATATCAACAATTAAACCTAACATATTGGTAAAACATGGATAAGCATATTTTCAATGATTACCTACATTATTAAATATTCATCAATTTACATGTGATTTAATATGTCTACTTTCAATGTAAAGCTTGATGAATTTTGACCCACATATATACACACATATATAATATATAATATTATATATTAATAATTAATAATATATAGAATATATGTGTGTATACATGCAGCCATCATTATCATGATAAATGTTTCCAGTACTCCATAAAATTTCCTTATGACTCTTTATAGGCAATTTCAACATCTAAAATTTCATATAAATGGAAGTATGCTAGATATACATTTGTTTAGGACAATATTTTCAGCCATATTTTGGCTATTGAGAGTCCTTTTATTATTGGATAGCAGAAATGAATTTCATTGGTTCATTTGTCAATGCTGAATTGATTCTTGGGTCCTTATGAATTATGTACTCATGCATAATTCTTTCTATGGACATCTGTTTTCATCTCTTAACAATGATTTTACATATATTACTCTTCAGTGCTGGGTTTGAACCAGTGTCACATGCCTGCAAGGGCTCTGCCATTGAGCTACATCCCCAGACACTATGTTTTCACTTCTCCTTCTTGTATAACTAGAAATGAAGTTTTTTATTTATTGCTTATTTAGTTGTGAGGGGAGAGAGAATGAGAATATGGATATGGCAGGACTTCTTGCAACTGCACATGAACTCCAGATGCACACTTCACTTTGCACATCTTGCTTTAGGTAGGTACTGAAGAATTGAACCCAGGTTGTTAGGCATTGCAGGCAAGCACCTTAACCCTTGAGCAATCTTTCCAGCTCCAGAAATGCAGTTTTTGAGAAACTGCCAGATCATTTTCCAAAGTGGTTATAATATTTTTTACAGCAGTGCATGGGAGTTAATTTCTTCACACTCTTGCCAATATTCGCTATTGTCAGTCTTTAATTTATGCCTTTAGTGGGTGTGCAGTGCTGTACTATGATTTCAGTTTGCATTTTTCTCTCTCTCCTGCTGAGCAGCTTTCACACACTCATTGGTTATTTGTGCATCTCCTTTAATGAAGTATACATGGAAATGACTTCTCTGTTTAACAAACTGGATCATCTTATTGAATTCTGAGAGTTTGTCATATATTTCGATACAGTTTTTCTTTACCAGATATGTGTATTGACAATCCTTTCTTTAGTATGTAGCTTTCTGTTTTATTTTCTTAATCATAAGTTGTAAATCCTGATGAAGCTCCAGCTATCAATTTCTAGTGCCCCAAGGTTGAAAAATGTGTTGACTTAAGGTTATGAAGATTTCCCCTTATATCTTCTATCAGTTGTTTTGCTTCTGTGTGTACTGTTTGTGAATAAACTTTTCTATACAATGTGAGTTAATGATGAATGTTCACTTTTTTACTAAATGAATATTCAGTTGTTCTAGCACTATTTTTTTATGAAAAGGACATCATTGAATTGGCAATTTTGTATTTTACAAACTCTCCTAACTGTTTATTCCTGCTCTTTTTGTTTTGTTTCGGGAATCTATGTTTTTATGCTTCAGACAACCATCATTAATTAATTGCCATAGCTTTATGGTCATTTTTTGAAATCAGGCAGTGTAAGCACTATACACCTGTCCTTTCAAGAGACTTATTTGAGACATGATTGATGCATCCTACCCTACATATTTTAAAAGTGCTCGTCAGTTTTCACAAAGAGGCCTGCAAGGCCTTGTGATTGAGAGTGCACTTTATGTGTAGGGAGATTTTGGGCGGTATTGAGTATTCTAGTTCATGAACAAGGAAAATTTGCCGTTCATTCAGACCTTTAATTTTGTCCACCGATGGAGAAATAAATTGTAAAAAATTAAGAATATTTGGGTTGCCATCCCACTGTCATACTTAGATTAATTTATATTGCCATGTAAAATGTAAAAAGTGGTGCTACTAATAAAACTTTATTATTTGAATTTAGAGGATTTATTTGTAATTTTATTTGTTTACTTATTTTAAAAAATATTTTATTTATTCATTTTCAAGCAGAGAGAGAGAGGGAGAGAGAGAGAGAGAGAGAGAGAGAGAGAGAGAGAGAGAGAGAGAGAGAGAGAGAACCAGGGCCACCACCTTGTGGGTCTGGCGTATCGTGGGCCCTGGGGAATTGAACCCGGGGCCTTAGGCACTGGAGGCAAGTGCCTTAACCGCTGAGCCATCTCTCCAGCCCGATTTATTTGTACTTATAAAGGTTTGACATAACTTGATAAAGGTGATTTCACCTTCAGTGAGTGTTAGAAGTTTCCTTCCTTCCCTTCCTCCCTTCTTTTAAATATATAATTAACATATAAGAAAATGACAAACTAATTTTGGTAGCACCACCAAAGGTAATATGTTATATTTCTGTTACTTCAGAAAGTTCCCTTGTGTCCCATCCAAAGAGTTTTTCTCTCTTTACCAGGCAATTATTTCTATAATTTCCTAATTGAAGATTAGTTTGCTTGGACTTAGCATATATGGAATTGCACTATTAGTATTTTTGTGTCAGCTAGCTTGCTCTCTTGTTCAATATCCAACACTTGCTCAAAGCACTCAAAGACCCTTCACTGCTTTTTGAACTAAATATAAACTGACTGGGTGTTCGGAGCTACCCACAGTATGGTGGCCTTTCCTGTTCTGCCTTAGCACCCAGTTACTCCTCTGATCCGTGTTGCAGCCGTACAGGGAATAGTTGTCTTTTTTCCCCTGAATTTTTTTCTCATGAAAGCACTTGTCTTTAGCCTTTTCTCTATTTCCAGGTGTCCAGTCTTAACACCTTCAAGGTTCCTGATTCTCCTTGTCCCATCACCATCGTGAGAAACACTCCTTTTCCACACAGAACAAGTTTTTCATTTTTTCCAGTGAATCACTGCCTCCCATCAAAAAATACCCTGCCTTTGTTCCCTACCCTGCTGTATTTTATGAGGGACCATGGGTCCCACTTGATGTGCTCTGGAATCAGAATTTCTGTGCCAGAATCCTTATTCTATTAGTTACAAAACCTTAGGTAGATTATTTTACTTCTTAGTTTCTTCCTCTGCAAAACAACGATCTGAGTAATGTTACATGTTGGTGCTGTTTTTGGGTTTTATCAGATGTTAGTGTGTCAGTCATTTATGTTATTGCCTTAGCCTTGAAATGCATTGCATTTTCCCTAGGGCTAGAGTTTATTTTGGTGTCTGTCAAACCAAGTATTGTAAGTAATTTGTCCACTTAATATTTGGCTGTATGAGAGTCTGATGTTTTTGGGGAAGGTGAAGAGAGTTGTTTTACAGACTGACTCTAAGTGTTCTAGGTTTTTTGCAGTTTCCTCATAACTGTATGTAGTTCTCTCATCTCAGTGTTTCACTTATTGAAGTAAAGACCATAATGTCTCTGAGAGTATGAATAGAATTTATACATTTGATGACATTTAAAATTATGTCAAGCTTGATATTTAAGGATCTTTCTAAATACAAATAACCACTGGCCATTATATGCTTCTATTTTGTTTGTTAGTTTTTTTTTTAAGTCATGCACTTTTTTTTTGCAATTATTTTTTAAAGACTAGTATGCTTTGATTAGACACAAATTTGCAGTGTTTCCTTATGATTAAGTGGCACCTTTTCCCTCTGAGGAATATGGTAAGTTTTTAATTTTTAATTGAGATGTACAGAGTTATCTCTGTGTTTACTTTCTGGTTTACTTTAAGGATTTATAATAGCATTCATCAGAAAGTACCACATTCAGCTGCACAAGAACACCCAGCAGCTTTACTACCTTTTCTAGTGCTTGTGCCTGATGAAACCTCTACTGTGGTGGTATAGCACGCCACAAAGTGAAGGTCAGTGTTTACTGATTCCACGGGTGGCCTGTTTTTTTTTTCTCCTTTGTTTCCAAGGTATCACCTACTAGGGGCCTGAGATCCTGTGTCTTCATCTGCTGGAAAATCATCTACTATCCACCTGACTGTAGGCCATTTGTTTTAATGTCCACTGACCTTTGCTAGCTCCTCCTGTTGAGGAAGTTGAAGTCTACATAATGCCAGCTATGTGTAGTGTCAGAGTGGAACAATAATTCAGGGGCACAGAGTGTGTCTCGCCTTTGTTTCCTGATATTGTGCATTGATTTCTTTTGTCAGCACACAATTTCAAATGTATGAAAGCAACACTTTCTATATTTAGTACTTTGGAGGGCGGTACAGACTCTAAAAAGCAACTCATCTGAAAATTCAAATTTTTTTTTGCTATGTCTAATTTGTGTAAAGTAAAACACACTCAGAAATTTAACTGAAATAATTTCATAGTTTTCAGATTCCCTCTCCTCAAAGCAACTTGATTACTGGTAGCTTTTTTTTTGTTTTTAGACTTCATTTTTTTAATAAGGCAAGTGTCTCTCTTTGAGCCACTGTGGTCAGTCTGAAGACTTATTTTTCATGAATTTTTCGAGATTTTCTCTATTTGACTTTTAAAAAAATTATTTATTTGGGAGTGAAAGAGAGAAAGAGACACAGAGAGAGAATGGGTGTGTCAGGGCCTCCAGCCACTATAAACGAACTCCAGATACATGTGTCACCTTGTGCATCTGGCTTTATGTGAGTACTGGGGAACTGAACTCAAAATCGAACTCAACACAAATGCCTTAACCACCGAGCCATCTCTGTAGCCCTCTACTTGACATTTTTAACAAGATAAAAACTGAGTTATGTCTTTGGAGCTAATTTCTCCTTTTCTTTGACATTGATTGTTCTCTAAATTATAGTTTTAAAAATTAGTATTAGTCTTGTTAGCTTTTATTCATTCTTTTACTTTTTTATTGTTTTTTTTTTATTAAAAATCCTGCCCTTAAAGAATTGATTTGTTCAGGGCCTAATGTAAATCAATTAATATTTATTAATAATGAATATGAAAAACCAGATGACTGAGCATCCATTTTTGGGGGGTATGTGTCTATGCAGTGCTGCTGCAAGGTGCACTCCTTCCCTTGTGGAGGTGACCAGACCTGCCTGTGCACCTGCTGACCTGCTCAGGTGACCAGAGCTGCCTGCACACCTGGTGACCTGCTCCATTGCTTTCACTCCAGTTCCTTTTTGAGCTGGAGCCTCTTACTGATCCCTGTTTGTCCTTTTTTTCCATGAGTTCCAGTGATTCTTGGCTCTCTGTTCCTCATGGGACTAGTTTTATGTGGTCCCGAGGATCAAACTCAGGGTCTCTTAGGAATTCCCGGGCCTTCATGCGTGCACAGGAAGTGTTGTTAACCACTGAGCCATCTCTCCAGCCCTGATTGAATGTTCTTAAAAAGAATACATTTTCATTTTATATTATAACCCATTCTAGATGTTTCTTAAGATTAGCATTATTAAGACCAAAGTACTGCTTTTCTTATCCTGTGCTGGACTACATTTGTGGAGGTCCCAGAATAACAAGTAAAATAGTTACTTGCTGCCTACAACAATCTCCGTGGAATTATTACTGCTAGGAAAGCTCATCCCATTTTCCAATGCTTTATGAGAACTCCTTGCTCCCAAAGCAGCAAAGCTTCAGTTCAACCACCTCCCTAAAGCTGAGCTGCTCTGAAGGCAGTCAGGTCACCGATATGAGTGATTGGATGTGAGCCCAATTAATGTAGGATATTTTGTCATTTGTTTTTTGAGGTCCTCAAAACCATCATGTCTGGAAAAAATGGATAACACTGCATGACCAGGAATCTGTGGAGTTGGTTAATCTGGACAGGAAATTCCTGGGTATTTTACTCATTTAGCTGACAGACTTCTGTTTGCTTTTGTGCCTTGATAATAGGAAGGCCAAGTAGGAGCTATGCTAGGCTCTGTACTGTTTGTTTTCTGCCTAGCCATTGTTTTGCACAAGTAAACCCTAATCATTTATGCTGCCTTCTCAGAGAACCCTACTAAACAGAAGAAACGAGGTCGAGGCCAAGAACATTTAGATGACAATTGTGTTCATATACCTATAGGCTTGGCTTCCTAGTTTGTATTTTTAAATAGTAGTTGCATAATAATGTGCCTTGCATTTGGTGGAAAAGCCCCAACCCAAACTCAGCTTCAGCTGTTTTCCTAGAAGCATGAACAGGCATGATAAGAGGCAGACTTTAGCAGGGTGGCCCAACTTCCTGTTTCATATTCTTAGAAATTCCAGCATGTCACGTCACAGTGTCTGCTCCTAACCCAGTTTAAAAGCTGCTGGTTAGGCCCAGCTTTATCCCTCTAGGAAAACTCGTGGTTCAGGTGGAGTAATCAGGTGTCCAGCTGCCATGGAAGGTGGTGCCTGGCCACGCTGAGGAATTATGTGTTTTGAGGCAGCTTTCTCTCTAAACATTAGTGGTTTATGCTGGTAGTTAGGAGAATTTGGCATTTGCCAAAAAAGTCCCGTGTCCTTGTAGTTACATGATATTTGTATTTATATGTATTTATATTTATATTCTATTTGGCATTGTATTTTTATGTAATGCATAGTTCTAACCTGGAATTCACTGATTTGATTGACCCCCCAGCAACTCTGTGTGTCAGCCTCCCCAGTCCTGGGACTGCCTCCATGCTATGTGCCACCATGCCCGGCTTTTACAAAGGTTCTGGACATCGGAACTCAGGTCCTTATGTTGCATGATAATAACTTTGTCTTATAAACTCAAGTCTTCTCCTCAGCACAAATCATTTTTATTTTCACACATTAATCACCTTTTCTGGGGATAGGGAGACGGCTTATCAGTTAAGGCACTTGCCTGCAAAGCCTAATGACCAGGGTTTGATTCCCAGTACCCACATAAAGCCAGATGCAAGAAGTGGTGCACATATCTGGAGTTTGTTTGCAGTGGCTGGAGTCCCTGGTTCCCTCATTCTCTCTCTGTCTCTCTTCTATCTCTCTCTCTGCTTACAAATAAGTAAATAAAAACATTTTTTAAATCCACCTTTTCTCTGAATATAGTTCATTCCTACTTATAATATTTCTTTATAAACTATTTTAATAAAGCATTTTTGCTTCAAAGAAAAATAAGAAATTACTCACTTTCCTTAAATGGCACAGTGGCCACAGTCTTCGTCCACTTTCTGCTATGGTGGTAACATACCACAGACTGGGTGAATTATACCTAGTCAGTTTCTTTGACTAATGGTTCTGAAGGCTGGGAACTTTAAGACTGATTCGAACTGAGAGAGGATTGGGGTTGATCTAATGCATTTAAAAGGAGCGCACATGGAATGAACCAATATGATAATAGTATTAATCCATTCCTGAGGGATGAACTCCTAAGACCCAATCACCTCTTAAATATATTGCTTCTCAATTCTGTTCAAATGCCTATTAAAATTCAGTGTGAGTTGAATCATAGTAGCCCCCCCCCCCAAAAAAAAAAAAACTGTTCCATGTCTGCATCCATGCAATCTTTGGATGTGTTACATTAAATGACATAGGAAATTAAAAAAATTTAATCTAGATGGAATTCTTGTGTTAATGGACTGACTTTAAAATACAGTAAAATCACAAGGCCTTTTAAATGAGAGTGAGAAAGGTAGAAATCAGAGTAAAATGATAGGAGAACTCAGGCTGGTTTTGCTGCCTCTGAAGATGGAGGGGAAAAGGGTCATTAGCCAAGAAGTAGGGGTGACCTTCCATAACTTTTATGAAGTAGTATGATATAAAATACATATATATTTTTCTATTTCATTTATTTATCTAAATGAGAACTTATAATCCATATTTTTCATTTTTGTTAGTGTTTCTTTTTAAAGCATGTGTTAAGAAAAGACTCTTGGGTACATTTTGATTTTGCAGCATAGAATAACATTCTCAGTAGGCAAATTGTGCAGCATTTTTGGATTCCTTGAGTTTCCTATATAACATGTTCTTCCAAGCGTTTTCAATAAAGCTTTATCAGCAATAGTGTATGACCTGCTGTTGATACCTCACTTTCACCAATATTGTGTATCAACAGATTCTTTTAAAAAGTAGCAGTCATAGTCGGGTGTAGTGACAGAAAAACTGGGGGTGTGGTGACACATGCTTTTAATCCCAGCACTTGGGAGTATCACTGTGAGTTAGAGGCCAGCCTGAGACTACAGAGTGAATTTCAGTTTAGCCTGGGCTAGAGAAAGACCCTACCTCAAAAACAAAACAAACAAACAAGACCAGAACAAAACAAAAAAAAAGTGGTGGTCCTACCATTGCTATCTGCGTGATGTTGGGAAGGCTACATAGATGTCACACTATGGTGAAGATGATAGTCCATAGCTTACATAATGCAAGTTTCCTATTATATTCTTCCTCTAAACTGATGGGTAAAAATAGTATTTCATTTTTAACCTGTTTCTTTTACCAGGAATGGGCTTAAATATTCCTTTGGCAATGTTTTTTTAACTGATTTTTTTATTGATGTTGAATTTTATTTAAATTGTTTAAAGTGTTTTATTACTAAATATTGGCTTACTTTATATTAAGAAGCTAGGAAGATTAACCCTTCTCCTGCCATATATTTTTAAAATCTTTTGTGTATGTATGTATACTTGATGTTTGTGGGTGAATATGGGCACACAGTACACGTGTACAGGTCTGAGGAAGACCTTTGAGTTGGTCCTTGACTTCCACTTTCTTTAAGACAGGGTCTCTTGTTCACCACTTATATATGCCAGGTTAGCTGGACTGCTAAGCCACCTCCCATGTTGCCATAGGAAAATTGGGATTATATGGTTTCTGGGGTTCTGAATTTGGGAGATTGTGTTTATGTAGCAAGTGCTTTATCCACTGAGCTGTCTCCCCAGCCCCTCTGCTATATATTTTGAAAATATCCTTATTGTTTATTGTTTGTTCTTCATCTATATGACATTTTAATCACATGCAAGCATGTTTAGTATTATTATAGTCAAATTTTTTTTATTATGGCTTTTAGATCTTATTATCATAGGTTTTCCTTTCTCTAAGATTAAAAAAAATAACTAAAAATCTTCCGTATTTACTCCTATGACTTTTACACTTTTGGTCTTTTACTGTTAAATTTTTGGTTCAGTAATGCATTATTTTGTCCTTCCTTCCTTCCTTCTTTCCTTCTTTCTTTCTTTCTTTCTTTCTTTCTTTCTTTCTTTCTTTCTTTCTTTCTTTCTTTCTTTCTTTTTATTTTTTGAGATAGGGTCTCACGCTAGACCACACTGTCTTGGAACTCTTGTTGTATTCCCAGGCTGGCCTTGAACTCACAGTGATCCTCCTACGTCTGCCACCCAGAATGCTGGGACTAAAGGCATGAACCACCATGCCTGGCTTAAATATTTATTTGGAAGGAGAGAGAGAGAGAGAGAGAGAGAGAGAGAGAGAGAGAGAGAGAGAGAGAGAGAGAGAGAGAGAGAGAGAGAGAGAGAGAATGGGTTTACCAAGTCCTCTAGCTGCTGCAAATGAACTCTAGATGCATGTGCCACTTTGTACTTCTGGCTTTACATGGGTATTGGGAAATTGAACCTGGGTCTTTAGGCTTTGCAGGCAAGCACCTTAACCACTGATCCATCTCTCCAGCCCTCTTTTTTTCTTTTTCTTTTTTTAAAAAATATTTTATTTGAGAGAGAGAGAGAGAGAGAGAGAG